>BLKM01008352.1:0-16122 GCA_013340265.1 Coptotermes formosanus | reverse complement strand
TGCGCTACAGTCAAGCAGCCAAAGGATTGTAGTCTGCTGACTTGACTGACTCGCGGAGTGACTGAACTGAACTCCGACAGTCCACGTAGCGTCTTATTGCGGAGTATCGAGGTGTTTGGTTGGCTGTCTAAACCTTTTGACATAAAATAGCTTGTGGTTAGTACCGTTTGGGCCGTGTGCTGTAATGAGTCCGTAGCGCTTTAACACTGCTGCGCCTAAGGTGAGAGAAGTCGGTGAGTGGCTCGCATTTGACACGCAAGAAACCTGAAGTAAGGGTGTGAGGTAGAAGTTTGCGGGATTCCACGCCGGGTGGTGCTGAAATTATGGGCTTTGGGTTGTTACGTGTGGGGTAATATTTTTTGCTCTGAAGATTCGGAGGAACGTGCTTGTTCTATCTACAGGGTGGAAGTGGATACTGAAGGAATTTGTATGTCTAGGTCAAGGTCACTTTATAACTGACGGTATGTCTTAGAATCGAGCCTCTTTAGGGTCTCATGACCAAATTTTTGAGTGGGCTTCTATAGTTCTGTCGTCGTGGTTCGTCCCCTGTAAAGAGAACAGCTTTGTTGTTTGTACAGTGGAAGTCTTCTCAGTACTTACAAATTATTTACAACTTTACATGGTGCCACTTTCCGTTATCAATGCAATATATACTGTTACCATGAAAGTAAAGGTCACCCCCGTCATATGCCTGGACAGGCAGGCGGACGTATACCTCCAACTCATTTACAAGCCGGCACTGGATGGGGTGGGTGGTCAGCACCACGCTCCGGCCGCTTTACTCCTGGGAAAGAGACCCGGTACCCATTGTATAGGAGGCTGGGTTGGTCCCAGGGCCGGTCTGGACGAGTGTGGAAAATCTCACCCCCACCGGAATTCGATCCCCGGCCCGTCCAGCTATGCCGACTGAACTATCAGGCCGTCATGCAGTTGTCATTCACGGAGTAATGCCCACAAAGTCAGTGATTTGAAGGTTTGAGAACCTGGAGCGCCAGTATCGGACGTGATGTGACGTGTTGTAATGATGTGAGAGAAGCACCTGCACGTGCTTCTCAATTTTGGAAATATCTGAGAGGAGTAGGGGGGGGGGATTCTAAGCTTTTGGGTTGTGAAATGAAATTGGACCTTTCACCGCTGCGTGAGGCTTTCAGAGTAACACTAGAGCTGGCCGCCTGCGGGGCTGGGAACGAATAGAATTGCATATTAATTAATTCGGCACAGTTTCAGGCAGAACATAGTATAGCTTCGGATGAAATGCGAACATCATGGTGAATGCTGGGAAGAGGCCGTCGTGATACATTTCGCAGTGTGCTCAGGGCTTGTGAAGCACGTCTAGATGTCCGGCAACCTGGACGAGATTACAGGCGCGACATTTTAGAGAAATGAGAAAGAAGCGCCGAGTTTAGGAGCCAAACGGACGTGCTTGCCTGGCACTTAAAGCAATTATCCATTTGCCGTGATGTCACATGATCCGCTTTTTACCGTACGGTTTGTTTATGCGTTTTGTATGTGTCTTGCAATGAACAGCGACTGTTTCACTAAAGAGCACTTCCTGGTTACTGTTTGTAATTGAGAGACAGTGGTTTTCTGTGAGGTGGGATATTTTGCTGTCCTGTAACTGCTATATGGAACACAGGGCCTCTGTGAAGTTACGCCATCTAAGTCTATTCCTCGACAGCTCCTTGACGGTCTTCCACCTCTTTCCCATCCTATTTGTCTCCTCATCTGTCTTTCTCCTGCATGTCGTCCTGGGACGCCCTCTTCTCCTGACCCCTTGAGGGTTCCACTCCAGTGCTTCTCGTGTCGGGTCATTATTTGGTTTCCCTAAAGTATGCCCGATCCATCCCCATGTCCATTCCCTGATCTGTATTTTCAACTGGTTGTTGTTTGGCCTGTCCCATAATGCTTTATTGAATATTTTATAGGCCATTTTTTTTCGCAGAATAGCTCTCACACATCTATATATAAACGTTTGTAATTTATTTACAATATTTCTGGTTATTTTCCAGGTTTGGTAACCGTATAATACTAGAGATCTGACATTTGGTTAAAAATCCTGAGCTGAGTTCGTGAGGTCGGAACTGAATTTTTAAATATTTGTGTGAACTTTCTATCCCTGCCCTTTTAGTTTGAGATTTTTGATGTCCAAAGTGGCGCAGGGACAGATTTTCGACCGAGTACTTCGGTTCTTCCCTGTCATTAGCATTCCACCAATGCCCCATACTCCTCGTCACCTGCATGTTGCTCTTACCAGAAGGTCAAACGGGCAAAGCCCGGGAGCCTACCAAAAAACAACGCTGTTTCGGAAATCGGTGAGCGTTGGAAAGAACAGTAGTATCGCGTTTTTCAGTGTTAAAAGGCCATGTTGTGGCTTAGGCAGTTGCTGACCTCTCGACTCGGAGGCCGGCGTTCGATTCCTGGTCAGTCCGCTTGAGATTTATGGTGGACAGATTGACACTGGGACAGGTTTCTCGCTCATTACGTCAGCTTCTCCCTGTCATTATTATTGCACGGTCTTTCCGTACTCTACTTCGTTACAGTGCTGCTCCTGTCAGAAGGACAAGCGGGCAAAGCGTGGGAACATACAGACAGAGCAGTGGTCTTCCTCATGTGGGGAAGCATTGGGCGGAAAATTATTTTCAGAGTAGGCTCAAGCTCGGGCTGTTGCATTCCGTGGGCCGAGTGAGTACCGTACGGTGTTCTTAAGTTTCGTTTAGTTTTGTAGTTCTTATCTCTTCTACCTACTTGTTCACAGCAGGTGTCGAGGTTGTTTATTTTCACTTGATCACACTCAGATACACACCACAGTCTGTAGAACTACTCTGGACGAGAGATCGGCCCGTCGCAGATACCTCTACCTGACAACACACAAACGCTCAAAAGAGACAAACATCCGTGCCCCCGGTGGGATTCGAACCCACGATCCCAGCAAGCGCTTGGCCGCTGACCTACGCCTTAGACCGCGCGGCCACTGGGATCGGCGTGTTTTTAAGTGCCCGGCACAAAATTTGTGTCATTCTGTATATACATTGGACTTCCGCACTAATTGCTCATTACGTCAATTAATTACCGACAAATTGCACAGCTTTTCCATCAACGCTTTCAGTCTCTCCCACTCCCGCCCATCAAGCCACCGCCACCGCCGCTTCCACTAATATCTCTACATCCACACGAGCAGCTGGGGGGTCTCACTGTCTGTCTGTCCGTCTGTCGGTCGGTCGGTCGGTCGGTCGGTCCATATGTCCGTCCGTCCGTCCGTCGAGGGAACATTGGAGCGTCCCGCCTTAGCCCCACGGCCCTGTGGCAACGTCAGTAGGGATTAGGGCTCGTAACGCTTCAGTGACGTTGTAAGAAGGAAAAGGAGAGCTGTGACGTCACTCGCCTTGCCACTGCTATTATGCCTCTCACCTCTGGTATCTCCAGAGATGAAATGCTCATGTCTTATATGAAGTCTAGAGATACGGTTGGATGTAAGGTGCAAACTGTACGGACCAGTAGTGGGACAAGGAATATGGAGAATAAGAACTAATGGGGAATTGTGGGAGCTATATAAAAACAGAGACATGGTCCGTTTGCCTCAGGTTTTTCCCACCAAAACCCTGTATGCACATCTCCTGTTCCCCATACGTGCTACATGCCCCGCACATCACATTCTTCTTGATTTGATCATCCGAATAATATTTGGTGAGGAGTACAGATCATAAAGCTCCTCGTTATGTAGTCTTCTCCACTCCCCTGTTACCTCGTTCCTCTTAGGCCCAAGTATCTTCCTCAGCACCCTATTCTCGAATATCCTCAGCCTATATCCCTCACTCAGTGTGGTATACCAAGTTTCACACCCGTACAAAACAAGAGGCAAAATTACAGTTCTGTATATCTTGATCTTTATATTTTTGGATAGCAAACTGGAAGTCAAAAGATTCTGCGCCAAATGATAGCAAGCATTCCCTGACTTCAGTCTGCTCTTTAACCTTTTAAAGCCTAGCGGTAACTTTACGTACGGCCAGGTTTAACATTAAAAAATTCTACGTGGTGCCCACATTGCGTTTATGTGTTTTGTACGGATCTCAGAACAAACAGCAACTTTTGCCTTATAAAACATTAAGAGATTGGTTTTTATAACCGAAGTGGAGAGTGTTTACAGCGCGGTACGCACTGAGTCCTTCTATAAAACAGATACGATTCGTCTTTAAAGGGTTAATTTCTTGATGAATTCTGTTCTTATTCGTTAGGGTTGTTCTCAAATATTTGAACAGTTCCACGCTTTCAAAGGAGTTAGTATCTGCCTTCATGTTGTCACTGCCCTGCAGTGTGGTCTCGAGGCATGGCCGTATGCTTCGTTTTCTCAGCATTTGCTGTTGGAGCATTGTCTTTACTAGCGACTAATACAGCTTTCAAAAATTTGAATACGTCAGCAAATTTTAGTGTGCAGTGTCAAATTTCATGAAGATCCGTTTAGAGGTTTTTGAGTTGTTACCTTTAAACTGAAGTGTGGACTTCCGCGTTGCTGTTATTCCGTTTTGACAGCTTCTCGTTGCGAAGGTATGAAATGCCCGAAACGGACAGAATGTGTGTGCTGTGTTTTGTAGGACTCTCATAGTCCTTAACCTTTTAAAGCCTAGCGGTAATTTTACATGCGACCAGGTTTAACATTAAAAAATTCTACGTGGTGCCCACATTGCGTTTATGTGTTTTGTAGGGATCTCAGAACAAACAGCAACTTTTGCCTTATAAAACATTAAGAGATTGGTTTTTATAACCGAAGTGGAGAGTGTTTACAGCGCGGTACGCACTGAGTTCTTATATAAAACAGATACGCTTCGTCTTTAAAGGGTTAATGCAGCTGTGCTCTTTGGGTTTCCAATTAACGCAACACATTAAAAACCTTCATTCCACCCTCCCTCGCTCCCTTACGGCAGTTCTTGCAGTAAATCACAAGGGGGATTCCTAGTGAGTGTAATAAATCGTGTGTAATCTGGACCGATTGTTTTTGATCAGTCGATAGCTGGGTGTATGTTAGCTATCATATCCGCTTGGCTGCCACCCTCCTGCGCCTGGCATCACCATAAGCATCCCCACTGTTCGTGGCAGATAGGATTCTCAAACTGGTAGGAAAGAGCTTTTGTTAATTAATCATTGACTCCTGGCGTGATGTGGGCCAATGCAGGGTTCATCTTCACGTGATTAAAATTGTTGAAAACGAACTACCAACAGATACAAAATTATCTCTGATCATTTTTATTTCATTTCTTCTATGCCCACACTCACATGTTTTGTCGCCGTTCAACACGCTTGCCCACTATCAGTTTGTCAGTTCTTCGCTTTTTGAGCCATGAAAGCAAACTGACATTGTTACTGCGATTTTGGGGTTCCATGACGCTGAATAATTTGACAATTGTTTGCTGTAACGTAACACGGTATAGTTTGGCATATAGTTACCGACGTTTTGGAGGAGCAGCTACCTCCAGATTCTACCCTGAGTGTGCTAGATAACTCAGTGGAGTGAAGTCTTTGTTGGCAATCTGGTAGTTGCTCGTGTCGCGTACTTCCCCTCATTAAGAGCCGTGGGACCGGAATAAGTCATCGCGGCTTGCTCCTCGGCAGAGGCAAGAAATTGGTGTTTTCTTCAGAGCGTTCAGACGTGCTCTGGGGCCGGCCTAGCCCCATGTCGAATGAGCACTCATATATTGTAGTACCGAGATCAGGAATGGGTGGCGCTACTCCTCCAATCCCCTCGTATGTCTTTTATGGCATACATAGGGACATCCTTACTTTTTACACAACCCGAATGTTCATTACCGTGTTCACAAGAGCCCATAGTTTGTCCCCGTCCTGAGCCATGAATCGAGCTCACACCCTCACACCATATTTCTTGATCTGTTTTAATATTATTCTCACATTTATACTTAGTTCTTCTCAGTGGTCTCTTTTCAGGCTTCCCAGACAACACCGTGTATTTCTTATCTCTTGCGTGCGTGCCACATAGACTGTCCCACTATTTTTTCCTCATTGTTTTGATCATCTAATAATATCTGGCGACGCCCTCATCATGCAGCGTCCTCTTTCGTAGGTCCATAATCCCATCGGCACCGATTTGTCAGACGTCCTCACGTTTACCCGCTTCATGACGACATTGCTGCAGGTTATGGTGTGCCGTGTCTGTGTATATTCTGCATCTGGTACAGCGCAGGCTATGGTGTGCAGTGTCTGTGTACATTCTGCATCTGGTACAGCGCAGGCTATGGTGTGCCGTGTCTTTGTAAATTCTGCATCTGGTACAGCGCAGGCTATGGTGTGCCGTGTCTGTGTACATTCTACATCTGGTACAGCGCAGGCTATGGTGTGCAGTGCCTGTGTACATTCTACATCTGGTACAGCGCAGGCTATGGTGTGTCGTGTCTGTGTACATTCTACATCTGGTACAGCGCAGGCTATGGTGTGCAGTGTCTGTGTACATTCTGCATCTGGTACAGCGCAGGCTATGGTGTGCAGTGTCTGTGTACATTCTGCATCTGGTACAGCGCAGGCTATGGTGTGCAGTGTCTGTGTACATTCTACATCTGGTACAGCGCGTTTCGGCATTATGTGAGCGTGAAGATCATTGAAGGTGCTTAACTCTGGCAGTAATGAGGTTTATTGACGCTGCAGTTCACTTCAGCGCGTCGTCCAACATTGATATAACAGGATTTCTAATTCTGTTTTTCCGGGTCAAGTGGTTAACGCAGAAGGAAGTTCATGAGACTTTTAATTGGGGGACCTAATGGAATTCATGCTTTTGTGCCGTCAGTTCATCTGTAGGTGCCTTACGGAAAGCGTGCTTTGTGCCGTCAGTTCATCTTTAGGTGCCTTACGGAAGGCGTGCTGTGTGCCATCAGTTCATCTTTAGGTGCCTTACGGAAGGCGTGATTTGTGCCGTCAGTTCATCTTTAAGTGCCTTACGGAAGGCGTGCTTTGTGCCGTCAGTTCATCTTTAGGTGCCTTACGGAAGGCGTGCTTTGTGCCGTCAGTTCATCTTTAGGTGCCTTACGGAAGGCGTGTAGTTTTACATCTCAACTCTCCCCTTCTTCGTGGCGCGCGTAGGGACACCTTTACCTTTACTGCTAAGTGTTTCCAGGTAGAAGAATAACTGTTACAAATATAAGAGACAGAGTGGACCCTGGGCAGGGTTCTGGGTAGACCAATAGTGGGATAAGAGAGCGGGTGTACATCATTTTCTTTTCATCCCTTCAAGCAAATTTTAGGTAAAATGTAAGATGCTCATCTACTCCATGAAGACATATGGGGGGAGAGGAGGTAAAAGTTCAGCCATTCTTAACCCCGGCACTAATGTAGGTGAGTGATCGCCTTCATGGCAGAACCACGGTAACCCCAAGGGAAGCTTCGCCGATACCCATTGACTGCTGGGCTGGCTGGATGTACCGTGTCAGCCGGTGTGGTGCCTCAAATTGTTTGTCACGCCAGTTCCCTGCCTCGCGCTTCCCAATCATTCAGACGTCCGACGCCCTGTTTTCATTTACTGGCAGCGCCTGTAATTAAACCATAAATCCTCAGTCCAGTACTACACGGCGTCACATGCCGGGAGGTCGTTATGTTGATATGCACAACTGTGACAACCTCAAATGTCACGCGTTATTCTTTGTTACCAGTTCTCAAACCTGCACACAAAGTGCTTTTTGTTCTAAACCATACCGACGTGGCCGATCCCAGTGGCCGCGCGGTCTAAGGCGTAGGTCTGCGGCCGAGCGCTTGCTGGGATCGTGGGCTCGAATCCCACCGGGGGCATGGATGTTTGTCTCTTGTACAGTGTTTGTGTTGTCAGGTAGAGGTCTCTGCGACGGGCCGATCCCTCGTCCAGAGGAGCCCTACCGACAGTGGTGAGTGTCTGTGTGTGATCAAGAGCAAATAAACAACCTCGACACCTGCTGTGAACAGGTAGAAGAGGGAAGGACCGCACACAAAAACACTGTACTGACGTGATTCGCCCGTCACAGTTGAACTTTTTTATTGTTTTCAGAATGTATGACTCTTGGCCACATGTTTCGGCCAACCGCGCCATCTTCAGGTAGTATACATTATGTACGAAATGCTTGGCAGGAAAGTAACAGCATCACGTTGTAGGTTATTTATAACCGACCTACTCCTTGTTGTTTCCTTCTGCTTTCTCCGTTAGACGGATTGCGCCTCGTACTGGCTGTGGTCGGTAGATTCATGACCTTCACGTGTTGTGTGTCCAGCGGGATGTTTACCCAGTCCTTGGATGTTTGTTTGAGTAAATACTCGAAAGATTAAAGTTTATACGTGTTTAATTAAACAAATCGTTATTAGTTACACTTGCTTTTACCGTCTCGCGGCACTGAAACACTTTATCACCTGGCCAACCGCCTTCGTCTGTTACTGGCTTCGAGCGACACACGTAAAATATATGTTTATAATGGTGTTAAAATTTTTTTTAGTGGTGAAGGGCTTCGCAGCAGACGCTACGGACGCACCGCAGCTTTGAGGCTTATTGTGCAACCCTGTGATGGTGACGATGATAATTATTATTATTATTATCATTATTATTATTTGTCCTTTTCCTACTAACAGAGCACCGGTGGAATGAAATTGACGGGGGAAAACCGAAGTACTCGGAGGAAAACCTGTCCCAGTGCCACTTCGTCCACCACAAATCCCACATGGACTGACCCGGGATCGAGCCCGGGCCTCCGCGGTGGGAGGCCGGCGGCTGTGTTAAATGTTGGAACACAATAACAATTTAATTATAGTTTACTTTGACGACACTTGGCTTCACTGTAGTGTTATTCCAGCGCTCAGAATATAGAATTTTAATTCGGCTATGTAACTTGAGACGTGTTGAGCAGATGCGATTATGGCGTCCTCTCCGACTGCTGGACGAAACGAGAGAGAACCGCCTGCGGTCCTTCGTGTCCCGTACGCGTCCTGATTTAAAGAACTTACAAATTTGCGTATTGGTTAGCGTGATTTGAAAAACTCCTCATAGGCTACTTCAATACAACGACTGCAGCCCGGGTGCGCCTACACCACGAGCTATGGCTACCCGACGTGGCAACTTCTCAAGTCACGTTGTCTTGCGTTTTCCAGAAATGCTTTCTCTCCCCGTTTCCTGTCCGGTCAGGTCACCGGATCTCTAAACTCTGTCTAAACATTACATATGGTTCGGCTTATCTTACTTGTCCACCACGAAATGTATGTCCCTAAATTGATGGACGTACCCCTAATTCTGCCAGAAGTATTCGAACCCTCTCCGTACGGTTACGTGCTGATTTCTTCCCAAGTTGTATGTTATTAATATCCTTCCAAGCACGGGCGGAACTGGGGGGGGGGGGAAATAGCCGACCGTTTTTTTAGTGCGGATTAAAACCAGTCTTCCCCCCCCTTTTTTCTAACTTGACTCCTTCGTAAATTCAAGTTCCTAATACCCATGGTCGATTTTCCCCCCCTCCCCTCTTCTCCGAATGTTATTAGCCAAGTTACGTCTATGCTTCCAAGTATTTTGTATACATCGTGTATTACTTAAAGATGGCCAGGTTGGCCGAAACATGTCTTAAGGAATAATAAATTCTGAGAAAATAGAAAAACTTAGATGTGATTGACAGATTACTTGAATGTAGATTTAATATTATCACAGCGGGTGCCTGATATCCTGTTTGGCCCCGTATCGGCCGTACATGATGACATGTATGTGTGACATTAATATCACAGTTACTAACAAAGTGTGGTTATGTTCTGATGAGTGTAGCAGGCATAATGGATACTAATGCTCCCTGGAAACGCAACGTGAGTGCGTATTTATACCAGTCACGCATGTAGGGTTAGTATAAGAGAGGCGGGCGTGTTGGCGGTAGGGAGACAAGTGACTAATTAATGTGTACACGGTGACAACCCCGTATCACGTGACGCGCAATTTAAATACAGCAGTCCATTGATTGTCTTACTGCATGATCTGGTTTCGTTAGTGTCATTCGTATGCTGAATTACAACAGTCGAATTTTAAACTACGACAAATGTACTGGCGCAAATACTCTCCTTCAGTTTTTGTGCAATGTAGCAACAGCCCGTAGTGGGCCGGGGCGTCCTCATTGTCGATGCTTCACGATCACACTCAGACACATCAGACTCAGTGGGACTCTTCTGGACGAGTGATCAGCCCGAGGCAGAGACCTCTACCTGACAACACACAACACTCAAAACAGACAGGCATCCGTGTCACCGGCGGGATTCGAATCCGCAATTCCAGCAGGCAAGCAGCCGCAGACCGCGCGGCCACTGGGATCGGCCCCCTTCCTCAATAAACAAAATTTTTCCCTCCGACGTTGTCACACTAATATGTACTTAAAGTATACAACCCTGGGCATGTGCCAAGCCGTCTGACTCACAAACCATTCGACGCTTTGAATCCAAGACACTAAGTGTGTTTGTCAACGCTCCCCGCTTACGTAAGCGGCCACACACTTCGCAGGTTTACCGTTTATCGGAGATGAAGTTATGAGACTTACCACATCATACCGCGCAGTGTTTAACCCTTTAAAGACGAAGCGTATCTGTTTTATNCAGCGCTGTACACAGAGGGCACCACAAGCAAACGGTCTAGCCACCTGCGGTGCTACCGGCAGCTGAACACTACTTGGCCAGTGACGTCACTGCACTACCCATCCTTAATTTTTAACACCTTGCCATCGTATTTACTCATTACGCCGTGTAGAAGAGATTGTAAACGTCAATAAATTAATGAAATGTCGTGGATAAAGTAGCGGAAAGGCGGAGCAGTTCGGCTCTGGATTCTGAAGGGCTGTTTCTCCTAAGAATGGTGTAGAGTTCCATTCTTTCTCCAAGCTACGCTACGAAACCACGCTCCTGTTTATGCAGAATTTGTGGTGGACAAAGTGGCACAGGGACGGGTTTTACTCAGAGCACTTCGGCTTTCCCCTGTCAGTATCGTTCCACCAATGCTACTACATACTCGTATTTCACTCAGCTATTACACACCCTCTGTGAGCTTAGCAACCAACAGCGTCTTTCAGTGAGACACTTCACACTCTTTGAGAGGATTCATTCCCAATGTACTTCCGTCGCACGCAACTGCATGTTATTCAAATAATGTGGTACATGTTTCGGCTTGTAACAAACCCATTCTCAGGGTGTGTATGGGATTCAAAAGCATAAAATTAACAAGTGTAATTATATGCTAATGAAGGTCTCAACTTGTTATATAGAGTGAAACTGTGTAATATAAACTTTAGGCCTACTTCTCTCATAAGTTGGTTGGTGACGTAGCTGCCTCTAAAAGAAAAAAGTACATTAACCTTTTAAAGCCTAGCGGTAACTTTACGTACCACCAGGTTTAACATTAAAAAATTCTACGTGGTGCCCACATTGCGTTTATGTGTTTTGTACGGATCCCAGAACAAACAGCAACTTTTGCCTTATAAAACATTAAGAGATTGGTTTTTATAACCGAAGTGGAGAGTGTTTACAGCGCGGTAGGCACTGAGTCCTTATATAAAACAGATACGCTTCGTCTTTAAAGGGTTAAAATGTTTGTAGACGTGGGATGATGTAAGAGAGCTTAGCTGGTTCCGGTCGTGACTAAACAAGTCGCTTAAAGTGGCTGCTGAAGCCGATACAGATGTAAGGTCGCGAAATCCTGGTTGTGAAATTAATAGTAACAAAATGCGAATTAAGTTTTGTGGCTGTGCTGCTCTTATAGGTCACATATGTGGTTAAAGATTAACATCTTGTTGCATGCAGCAGGGTCCTTCCTGAGAAGCTAACCGGTCTTCCGCTAGTTAAGAATTTCGCCGCATTCACAAGAGCCCGCCACCTGTCCCTATTCTGGGCCAGATCAATCCAGTCCATGCCCCCATCCCACTTTTTGCAGATCCATCATAACATTATCCTCCCATCTACGCCTAGGTCTTGCAAGTGGTTGTTTCCCTCAGGTTTTCCTACGAAAACCCTGTATGCACCGCTCCTGTCACCCATACGTGCCACATGCCCCACCTATCTCTTTCTTATTGATTTGATCACCTGAAAAAATTCGGCTATGAGTACAGATCATGAAGTCCCTCGTTATGTAGTCTTCTCCACTCCCCTGTTACCTCGTCCCCCTTAGGCCCAAATATCTTCCTCAGCACCCTATTCTCGAACACCCTCAGCCTACGTTCCTCCCTCAGTGTGAGAGACCAAGTTTCACACCCGTACAAAACAACAGGCAAAATTATAGTCTTTAAATAAAAACAGTTGAAAGGAAGGGAGAACCTTCCGTCGCCTGTAGTCGGCTGTAGTTCAGTGGGTAACAGCCAGGCACAAAGTGTATTGATTGTGCTGACCTTTGTCACACAGATGCCCTGCATAATGAAGGTCGCAGACAGACTGTTTTTGCACCGTCTGCTGCATTGTCGCAGCATCAGCTGGGGAACCATTGCTAATGCGATTGCCTCTGCAAGCAAAGGCACACTAAAAGGGAATCAATCACATTTGGGCATTGCGCGTGTAGGGTGACTACGTAGAGGGTGTGTGACGGTAGGACAGTGTGCTGCCGCAACTGGAGGCCAGTCCTCCGACCCACTTCCACCACAGCTGTGCCAACATGGTTGCCAGCTTCACGGTCCCCGCAGTGACAGCACATTGTGTCATGTAAACGACGAATTTTGTTTAGACTGCGCCCCCCCCCCATTGGCTTTTTGACCAGTTTCGGGTTTTATTATCGTCAGAGTATGGCACACTTCGTCCCCTATCCCATTTAGTTGAACGTGAAGACAATTTACATGTCTACCGAAAGCAGCGTCAGGTCAGCAGTTACGCTTTCGGTTATACGGTTCTTTAAACGTTGACGGCGCAGGCGCAGTGCTTAGCACGGGGTTCGTTTGTATGACCCCATTTTGCTGAACTTCTTGCTCACATTGTGTATTTATGTGTGTGTATATCTTACGGTTCCCAGAACTAGTGTATATGATTGGCCTAGAAGCATGAATCGATGGGATCTGCTCTGATGTTGGATATTACGTAGCGTCGAGTGGTAATTTTATACCGAAGTTTCGAGAAAATCTATCAGTCCCGTCCTCAGGGGGTCAAGAAGTCCAAGACCCTTGAAGATTGGTCTGATAGGTTGTCCCGAAACGTCGGCACAGAATTACCACTCAACGCTGCGTAATATCGCAGAAGAGCACAGAGGTCTCGTCTACATCGCGGTGCAAGCCCGAAATGAACGCAGCGTGAACCGATAGTTTTGAAGTGCAACTTGGGACTCCACTACTTGTTGTGAAAATAAATGGCGCCTGAAGATTATAAACAGTCATAATATCAACAGAATGCTCTGAGATATATTGAAAATGATTATTTACACGCTGACCTTCTACATGTTTCGGCCACCCATGTGGCCATCTTGAAGGAGCGAAAAATGCAGAGGAATTGTGACTCTGTGCATTTTGTTGGCACTGTTGTTACATACCGTCGATTGGTGTACGGGTTATGGATCATGTATAGGCATCTGAAGATTTTAGAACGAAGACGTGCACATTCTATGATTCACGTACTAGGGCTTGCGAAGTAAAGTTGTTGCTGTGTACACCATGAACGCGTACGGGGGAGTGGAGGTGTAAATCCAATCGTTATTGAACTCGGCACTGGATGGGGAGTGGTGTGGTCAGCTTCACGCTCCTACCGTCTTACTCTCGGCAGAAGGTTCCCCGTTACCCATTGAATGGAAGGCTGGGTGGGCCACAGAAACGGATAAGAAACGAGTCTGCTGCTGTTTCCGGTGGTTGAACTGATATTACAGTGACTTTGAGCCCGTAGTCTGGTCACTGCATTGACGGCGCTGACAGTAAAAGGCGTGTGAAGACTGCAGAGTCAAACATCCGCGCAGTGTGTGACTGTAGTCACCGTCGCTGTCCAGTAATCAGGCCTTCCCCTTCAAATTCAGTGTATCTGGCGTTTCAGCCCAGATGTTGGCTATCCTTGCTCAGAATAATTATGACTCCTGACAATAAAATCTAGGTAAATTCTTAGATAGCACCTTTAAATTGGCCAATACCTTTTCACTCCATGTTATTGTCAGCATTCAGCTCTCTAACTTGTATACTGATACAGAGACGTTAAATATCTCGACAAATGCAATGAGCCTGTTCCCCATACAAGGATATCTGCTGAACCATATACACGGTTACGTAGCAAAAAAAAAAAAATTAAAGCAGTCCCATTACAGGCCTGGAGAGGCCCACAGGGTTCCAGGAGGTTGAGGCTCCCAGATTTCTAGACAGTCGGCGCTTGAAGGTGGTAAGGTTGTCAGCCCTACGCACCGGCCGCCTTTACCCCTAAGAAATATTCGTGGTACTCATTTCTGTTAGAGGCTGAGTCGACCCCAAAGCCATAGTGCCACCGAAAGGATTATGTCAATGAAAAATTCCAATTACACCATTGGGAATCGAACCCGCTACCTTCGGGTTTGTAGCGCAGTGCCTCAACCAACTGCGCCACCGCCTGCCCCACGGTTGAGTAGTGTATACCCTAATATAGGGTGGACCATGTAAAGTCGCACTCAGACAGAAAGCTCTGGAGTTGTATCTCGCTAAACTTAAAACACTGCTAAGGGTTCACAGAGCCAAAAATGGCTTGGCTTCTTCTGCATGTATGAATCAGTCTTCTTGACAGAGTTTCATGTTACATGTCTCATATGAAATATGTTTTCTGTGAGGTTCGTTTTTAAGCGGATTGTGCTGTATAACAGGCGGCTCAGTTGTATTTTATCGTCGCAATTAAAATGTCACTTTTCTGTTTTGCAGGTGAGTACAGAGCCACGCCCCGGCTGACACTACAGGTCCTGCGGTGTGACGGTCCGAGCTGAGTGAAGGTAGGACAGTGTCGCTGTAGCAGGTGGAGAGACAGACACAAGGATAATGGGGAGATAATATTAAAATGTAAACAAGGTGGGACGTGTGGGCAGGGATTGTCTTGCGCAGGATAAGGGTCGTTGTCGGGCTGCCGTGATCGCGATAGGGAGGTCTCCAGGCTGATGGAAGGCAGAGCTGTTCGAACACATTTCGCATAGCAGGGCTGAGTCTGTGAGTTCGTATGAGATGCCAGGGCTGTGGAGTCGGAGTCGGAGTCGGAAGGCATTTTAAATGTAGTCGGAGTCGGAGTCGGTAAAAATGTACCGACTCCGACCTCAATATAAAATCTTAAATAGATACTAGCTACAGTAACCAATTAGACTTGTACTTAAATACAGGTTAAAGTCCAAAAAATAGCCAGATGATTCACGTGGTGGTGATGAAACGTCTTATGATACCATTTGCCGTTTTGATAGGTTTTACCATTATTAGTACATATTGAGCTTTTATGAAGCAGTCGGAGGTTTTGAGTACCGACTCCACAACCCTGTGTGGTACCGCACGCTTACAAAACATAACGAACTGTCAATTTTGGAAACACTTTAGAGCATGCCATTGTAATTTTATGCTCAGTTTTGCCTCTGTGTATTTTTACCTCTTATACTACAAATTTTGCTTCTGTTGGTATTACATTTGTAAATGCACATTAGTTTCTATGTCACAAGTAATACTGTATCTGTGTGTCTTCTTCTGAGTTTATTTGTTGATGTATCGATACTCGTTGATAATGGCCCGGAAAGGAGCCGAAACATGTAGGAGGTAGATTAGAGGGGTACTCCCTAGTAGGCTGTGTTTGTTAGTTGGATGGTACTGGGGACAGAAACTGTTCGGACTGAACGACTGGAAAGTTATCGAGAGATTGTGGTTCACTGAGTGGGATGTTGTTGTTGTTGTTGTTGTTGTTGTTGTTGTTGTTGATATTGATGAAAATAACTATAAGAATAACAATAATAATAACAACAATTGCGTTGAATAATTGTTGAGGTTATGTATGGCGACATGCTCGTGCCTGGCACTCAGATGCAAGCGTTGGTAGAACTGACCATCTTAATGTAAGACAGACAGTGCTTTGTACAGTATCGGCGTCTAAACGTTCTTTGTACAGTATCGGCGTTTAAACGTTCTTTGTACAGTATCGGCGTCTAAACGTTCTTTGTACAGTGTCGGCGTCTAAACGTTCTTTGTACAGTATCGGCGTCTAAACGTTCTT
>BLKM01008350.1:0-28129 GCA_013340265.1 Coptotermes formosanus | reverse complement strand
ACAGACTGGCGACTCTGATGTAAGGTGTTTTAAGACGTTCGTTCGTTCCTGGCAGGCGAAGGTTGACAGCAGGCCCGACTTTAAGATACGCTACGATCGCCTGCCATACACTTCGAATTCATCATTCACACCAGCGTAATAAGCAGCGCTATGCAGTGGCACAGCTCGGTTTTCTGGCGCCCGAAACAAGCACCCACCATGACAGCCCCTAATAAAAATCAACGTAAAATATCAGAATTATTTATTTGTATTTCCTTTTCCTTGGCTCAATAATTTAAAATGTTTTCACCACAGAAAATATTTTTTTTTAATTTAACATACTCATTGGCCCGCCCCTTGGATTTTGCCGCAAGGGACAGCAGGATCACTCCCCCCCCCCCCCCCAGCTTCGCCCGTGACGCTACATAAGCAATACAGGAGCGAAGGGATCCTTTAATAACCCTACAGCCAATAAATTAATCCAAACAATCGAAAGCACTCTGTCAGCAAAGGATAAAACGAGATTTTGTACAACACTGGCCTATGTAGAAATTCAGTCACCTGACATGACGAAATCGGTATAGAGGGAATCCGAAAGCCATCCAAAGTCTACGTGTTTGTACTCCTGCGCCTGTGAATCGCAGAAAGCGACAAAGCAAGTTGGTGCCTGTGATACAAACTACGGTAACTGATAGTGGTCATTAATGCGAAGTTTCAGGATGTGGAAAAGCTAAAGGATGATAAAACAAATTCAAGGAAAGAAGTACCAGTGAACTGGGGAAATAATAACTGGTTATTGCAATGATTTCCAGTCATGTATTTTGTGTATTTAATGTTAAGTGAAACTTGCTACGCGGTTTTATATTACTCATAGCGTGCATAATTATTAAGCCATTACAAGCTCATACCAACTAATGCACTGTTATTATTGAAAATGTTCTTACATTACAAAACTTTATTCCAACATGTTTCGATCCCTATTGGGCTCATCTTCAGGGATACGTTTAAAAACTAAAATTACACATGCAGCGTGGTAATATCTTGTTATAAAATTTGTACAAAAACAGGTGGTTTATATGCAGTTGCATGCAGTACTGTGCCTACCGTTCATATAGACGAAACATCTGACTTCTAAACACACAGTAAAAAGCAAGCATCTACAACTGAACTGCACATAAACCATCTGTTTTTGTACACATTTCACAACAAGATTTTGCAACGCTGCATGTGTCATATTAGTTTCTAACCGTGTTCCTGAAGATGATCCCAATAAGGACCGAAACATGTTGGAATAAAGTTTTGTAATGTAAGAAAATTTGAATAAGTTCATTAGTTGGTACACACTTGTACTGCAAAACAGTATTTCCTAAGTGTTACTGGTATATGTTGCTTTGCCGTTTCCAGTTTCAGTACTGAACCTCCCCAATGGTGCGCATGTGCAAAAGTATATTTTCACTTATTAATAACGCAGTCACAACCAAGAGTTTGCTTTTTAATGCGTATACAGGCTACCGGTTTCGGCGCCAAGAGTCACCATCAGGCCACACAGTAACCACAAATTAGAATCTCCATACGTTTTAGAAAGTGGCAACCTGTAGCCTGTATACGCTTTAAGAATCGAAGTGTTGGTTGTGACAGTCTGGCTAATAAGAGAAAATGCACTGTTGTTTTACTAACTGGACGTTAATTCGGGTTTAATTCCACTGTAAATAACCATCATCATATATTGACAGTTTTTTTTTGAAAGAAGTAAACCTGACGACGGGGGAAGAACCTGTCTCCCAGACGCAGTGTATTATGTTGAAATACATACGATGGAAAAAATCCGAAAAGTCTATGAGTTCAGACACTATACAGTGCTCGCAGATGCAGGCCTATATTCCTCTTACAAAATCCACCTCTAAGATATCTAGGCATCTTCCAAGCCGCGTGTTTGTGTTTAAAATGCAACAGATACTTATTTATAAAATCATGATGCATACCGCAGCCGCGATAGCTCGGTCGGTACAATGGCTAGAATACGAAACGGAGTATGGAAGAATCGTCGTTCGATTCCAGGTAGAGGCAAGACTTTCCTCTTTTCCGGAACCTCCACACTGTCTCTGGTGCCCACCCAGCCTTCCATTCAGTGTGTACCAGAGGGTTTTCTCCCAACGGATAAAACGACCGAGGCGTGAAGCTGAACATCTTCACCCACTGCCGGCGTTAAGACTGCGTGGAGCTACTCCTCCAGTCCACCACATGCATTCATGGCGTTCACAGAGACAACTTCACTTTACTTGACACGCATTATGCAACGACACGACAAACACACAAGTAAATACGGCAATGAATTCAGAGCACGCAACGGTTTGCATATCGGCTACCCGCTGTGCTGACGCTGGGTTCTTCATCGTGAAGATGACGCTATGAGGTCTGTGCGTCGCCCTAAGTATGTCGGTATACTGACAACACAGTTTCACACATGTCGAAAGTTTGAACAATATTTCCATGATAAAGACTTCATACCTCCCACTGTTACCAACTTTACTGCAAACGAGAAATGTGCCAGAATTTATTAAGCACTTACTAAAGACAGATTCTTCAGCAGCTTTCATCGTAGGGGGGTTCCTCTTAATCGTCTTTAACCTGAATTTACCGACGAACAGGAAACGACAGAGATTTGGGGCGAACATTTCGTATCTACCTCCGTTTTACTGCTTTTCGTATGAAAAGTTACATTTTCGGCCTGCACTCAAAACACCATGTCATAACGCGTATAGAAGGCGTGCAGGGAAAAGTGTGGGAAGGATTCCTAGCTAGCTTCTTCACTAACTTCGCTTCGGATTACGTGTTCAACCCTTTAAAGACGAAGCGTATCTGTTTTATATAAGGATTCAGTGCGTACCGCGCTGTAAACACTCCACTTCGGTTATAAAAACCAGTCTCTTAATGTTTTATAAGGCAAAAGTTGCTGTTTGTTCTGAGATCCGTACAAAACACATAAACGCAATGTGGGTACCACGTAGAATTTTTTAATGTTAAACCTGGTGGTACGTAAAGTTACCGCTAGGCTTTAAAAGGTTAATGGCTGAGGCACTGGGCAAGCGTGCAGACAAAGCAGAATCGTGTTGCACGGAGTTAGGGTGCGCGCACACTGGAGCGCGTCGGACGCATCGGACGAGGCGGAATATTTTTACTGATTACGCACATTGCATGGTATTTCCGCGGAAGGGCTGCGTGGATTCAGTTGACTGCTGGCCGCTGATAAGCAAGCAACATGAGCAATGCTGAAGAACTGCTGCTGTTGTTTCCTAATCAGCGGCATGCAGTCAAATGAACCCTGCCAGCCCGTAGGCCGAAATACGATACCGTGTGCCCTGAATTAAGATAATGATATCTTGAAAGCTGAGTCGGACGGACGCGCCGGCCGCGGTGATCCCCTCCGAGATGCAATTGCCGCTCTGCGTTGCGTCCGGTGCGGATCAGTGTGCGATATCACATTTCTAATATCGGGAGAAATATTTTATCTCCGTGAGCTGCGCCCGTCCGTTGCGACCGCTGCGCTTCAGTGTGCGCGTACCCTTACTGTATCAGTACGAACGCGCTACTTGTTACGTGTTATTCTTTTGGCAATGGTACTCAACGTACATACATACATCGCAAACACCTGTCTGCCCGCGAGTGCTAACATGCACTGACTGCCGTTAATAAGAGAAATCGGCCGCCTCAAATTACACCAATTATGACTATTAATGTACCGGGAGGTGTCGTAAAGACTGGTTGACGAAAGTGTCTTAAAAAGTGGTACGGTGTAGATCACAGATTGAAGACACTTGAAAGAAGGAAACAATGAAGTACTGACTTATTTGACTTTTTGGACTTCTTGACCCTTGAAGATGGGACCGATAGGTTGCCCCGAAACGTCGGTACCACTGTACGCTGCGTAATATCCCAGAAGAGGGAACATCTCATCCACATCGCGGCGGCCGCCTGAAATCCCCTTTTACTTGTGTGCAAGGAACAGTGAGCTCGTATAAGGAATGAGTTGTCAGAATCCGTCTGACAAACTCGACATGGACAAACAAACCGAAAACATGACGAGATTACATTTTTCTGAGACGTGACACCACGCGCTTCGGTTATTCTGATTATTATTATTATTATTATTATTCTAAACATATTTATCATCGTAATTATCATCCTCATATTCACACTCTATTATTGTCTGCCATCAGCCAGGTTCTATTCAGGACCTCCCTGCTACGCAACAGATGCAGTGCGAGCCGAAAGCAGACACGTGCAAGGGGCAGAAGGCGCTTACTGTAGGCTAAATTTTACTGAAGCTAAGAACTGGTCGAGGCGCCACCTCGTCTGCTGGTGACTAAACGAAAATCAATTCAGAGCCGAAGGTGTAAAGCCAAGTCATGACAATGACAAATTGCGGGTACTTGACGGCAGGATGGTAGGTTCGTAGACGGTGTATCAGCTGGCGAAGAACAGAACTGATTCTGGGGATGGCAAAGCACTTGTCAGCTGGAACTGTGTGTTAAGTGGCAAGCTGATTAGAAATAATGAACTGTGAACTGTCAGCAACGAACATGTCGTGGCCTACTTTAACCCTTCAACCCCTAGTGGTTACTACATGTACCACTAGGTTTAAAATTAAGAAGTTCTACGTTGTAGTCACAGAGAACATGTGTGTGTTTTATACGCGTCTCAGACCAAACAGCAATTAATTCGAAATGCAGCCAGTGCCGCCCTTAGCAAACGCGGGGTCAGATTGCGATACTTGTGGCGGGCCCCTAAAAGTTATTTCGCAGAGGGGGGGGGGATATATATATATATATATATATATATATAAAGTTTTGGCCTATTAACGCAAGGTAGATCAAAGATTAAAATGATCCCTTTCTTATCTTTTTACTTTTAATCAAGCAATCGCTCAAACTTATTATTTATTTAGTTTCAAAAAATTTAAATCAAAGCAAACCTAATTACATTTTTCTTGCTACTGCGCGAAACCTCCATGAGCGCCAGGGCCCGATTGCGTCGAGTCGGTCCAATCCGCCTAAGGCCGGCCCTGAATACAGCATTAACTGATTGGTTTTTATAACCGAGACGAAGCGTGTTTACTTCGCCGTAGGCACTTAACCTTTTAAGTATAATTCAGGTTAATTTTAATTTTTAAATCCGCTGTAGGGCTACGGGGCCTGAACAGATGGAGGATCTGTAATTATTGCATATTGTACACGGTTTTGCGTGTTGAAAATACGCATAGAATCCAACACGCAATATGTAAACCTGTAATGTACAACTGACAAAGACGGCGAACGCGCTCTCTTCAGAGATGGCGTCCCAAAACTGGGAGACAGAAATTTTTTCGGCCTCGACACCAGACGGACTGACTGACTGACTGACTGACCATCAGTCGTAGCGTTGACTTGCATCTGACGCAGTGTTCAAACCGTTAAGCACTATTAGTGCTACAGAGCAGAATGACAATGACAACGCCCACAGGCCTACAAGGCGAACTGGAAAAGAATGAGGTGGGATACACAGCGGTTTGTCATGCTGCGGTCACAACACACACTGAGGAAACTCATGCCAACTTTAATTATTTGACGATGTTGAATCCACTTCAGGGGTTGCTGAACATCTAACAGATGACGGATTCATAGTGAAGTGTAAACAACACGTGATAGACGGGTCGTAGCCTATTTCAAACCAGCACACACCTCAGCATTTGCGTTATGAACAGATAAAAGTCATGTACCCTAGAATAATCACAGTCTAGGTCGATATTCAAAGAAAGTGCGTTCCGCGTGACAGGTTAGGTTATTAATTGCGCTGTTTTAACTGCGTGCGTTACGTAGTGTAGAATGAGCTTGGATGATCACCGACGGTGAATAGGTAAGGATTTATTAGGAAGAAAATATTACCAATTTAAGGATACAATTCTGACATTTTGGAATATAAGTTACACGTAATACCGCTGAAGTAACCTGCTGTATGACAATCACATAGGATAGCAGGATGATAAGGTTAGTTCAAACTGCAAACCTTCAAGACAAACATATGACGCGATTATTTGGTTACGGTGTTGACGACGTTACGTAGTGTATGGGAAATTGGGCAGGAAGGAATCTGGAAGGGAGCGGTGGTGACTTAACGCATTATTCCGGAATTAGCTTGGCGAAACGGAGGAAATCCACGCAAACCTATTTACATACCTAAATACCCACCCGAGATTGTAACTCCTTTCAGCGAAAGTCGTAAGCAACGTGCTACAGACACCGTCTCTTACACAAGAGAATGCAGTTGACCTGCACAGCGTGGGTAGAGTCCCTTAAGACTAGCGACGACGGTCGAGGGAAAACCTACAGATCCTGCCAAAAACATCAGTCTCTATCACAGCATGAGCTTCTTTCCACTGGTCGCCATTTGTTACGTGTTTCGTTTATAATAAGGCTAAAGTCACATTTATGCACAGCTCTAACCACACAGAACACCACAGAAACTAACGGTATTATCTCACACGCACAAAACACGACTGCACGTCAGCCCAATATATTTTTAACTGGAATACATCAGATACTGGTCACAAACAAGGGGCGGTCGGCTTTGCTCAGCGCAAACAACTTTCAAGGTCATCTGCAAACTTCTCAGTCAGTACTAGTACGCACGTTTTGAGATCTAAGGTTCTGACAGCAAAGAATATGAAGCGTACCGTTTTCTGGGATGTGACGCTGCCCTGCAGTGTGACGGACAGGTACAATAATCAGTCTTCTACCATGAAGAATGTTCCTACATGGTTTGTATTATACCCCAGAAGGCAGTTCCTGCACGTTTATCTTATACAGAGGTAGAGTGGTTACTATGCTTATCAGTTCTGTATCTAAAATATGTTTTGTACACTGAACTTGTTAGATGTTTAATATTTCGTCAGGATCCAATCATTCATCGGGGGGCTGTTACATGCGAACAGCCATGCTTATGGATATCAGGAAAATATGTTTGAATTGTGCAAACGATGAAAGGTAAGACAATTATCCTTGCCCCAAATACCACTACAAAAACATACGGAAAATGAAACAGAATCCAGCTAGCTTTATATTGATCGTCTCCGTACATTGAAATCAATTTCAGAAACGAAAACCAACCAAATGCACAACTTTTGTACTATTCACTATGTTTTTGTTCACTATTTTCCTCCAACATGTTTCGGCGAGCTGCCATCTTCAGGGAGGATACATAACTTTCTTATATCAAACACTTAAAACATTACAAATGTGCTGTCAGTGCTGTTATTAAAATATTAATGTATTAAAATATTTGACAGATTAAAAAGCCACATCCTTCCAAAAACCAGGACAGAACACCAACAA
Source organism: Coptotermes formosanus (assembly GCA_013340265.1). Lineage (NCBI taxonomy): Eukaryota > Metazoa > Arthropoda > Insecta > Blattodea > Rhinotermitidae > Coptotermes > Coptotermes formosanus. The sequence continues at coordinate 20,783 of BLKM01008350.1, read as the reverse complement.
AAGCATGCAGAATAAATACATAGCCTACGAATTTTAGAGGATTTTAACACTTTAAGAATATTTTAATAATAGCACTGATAGCATATTTGTAATGTTTTAAATGTTTTATATAAATGATGTACCCTCCCTGAAGATGGCAGCTCGCCGAAACATGTTGGAGGAAAACAGTGAATAAAAACATAGTGAACAGTACAAAAGTTGTGCATTTGATTGGTTTTCTTTTCTGGAATTGAAGAATCCAGCTACTTTGAAACGTCTGCATGACAACACCAATAACAACAAAATCAAGGGCACGCAATGGCCGGAAGATGTCAGCTGCAGCCGCTGCACGAAAAACTTTCTTCTGCTCGTTCACTCACGTCCTCTTCATTCGTGCTGTTTTGGAAGTGTGCTTTCACGTCTGTAAGGATCCTGGCGTTATTCCAGTCACGTTTCCACTGTTCTCAACGTTACTTGCCTTGTTAACATCCTCTGACCGCCGTTCTTTTTGCCGTATCCAAAGGGTTCGTTTACCTTGCACCGTTAAGGAGATTCAAAGGGAAGAGGATGGGTTGAACATGTAACACACGAGATAAAAAAGGATTATAAAACTTAGTCAGAGAACCTTAAGCAGGGATCCCTTGGGACACCAAAGCTCATATGAAAATGGATATTGAAATAAATACGACGTGAGAGGATGGAGTGGATTCGACTGGTTCAGAACAGTATACAGTGGTAAATAACTACTGCGAATAGAGTAATAAAAATTTGTATCCCATAAAACAAAGACAGGCAAACTCGACTGATCACATCTTGCGTAGGAACTGCACTATTAATCACGTTAATGGAGGAAAGACAGAGGGCAAAGTAGACGAGGCGGGAAGACGAGGAAGAAGACGTAAGCAGCCACTGGGTAACTGTAAGAAAACGAAATTGAAAGAGAAAGCATTAGACCGTACTGCCTAAAGAGCTTGCTTTGGAGGAGGCTACGGTCCTCTCATAATACAGACTACGTGATGATGAAAGGGCGCGACTTCGTGACCAGCTGAGACACTGACTTTCTTAAGAATAACTTCGTTCTATAGCCAGTTAATGAGACACAGAGAATTTGGAACGCACCACTTTTTTGCCATATGCAGTATTATTAGTAACATCAAATAATACTGTCACTTCTACATAAAAGCTGTTGTGAACAGCTGATGTTATCGTATTGAATACGGCTGAGATGTGGAACAATTACTGTGTTTGGTAAAAAAAAAAATTACGCACCCGTCTACAAAGGAAACAACGTGCAGGTATGTGCATACAATGGTAACAAATTGGGCACAGGGATCGTGTTTCGGGGGGGGGGGGGGTGGCTCGGCCCGGAGCCTCAGGAGACCACGTTTTGCATTCAGGTGGTCAAGATTTTTGTAAAATTATTAATGTTCACGTTGTAGCTACCGCCAAGTGAACAAGAAACGTGCAGTTACTCGCTGGCATCTCGCCGCAGACATAGTCGTTCAAGCCCAGTCACTTCACATGAGACCAGCGGTGGACCAAGTAGTACGGGTGCTGCTTACTATCCGAACTGCTTCTCTCACGATCCCCCCCCGCTCCTTCTCCTCATCTTTAGTCACTGTGCCCCGAAACATGCACGATCACTGACCATGAAGCACACTGTCGCATGCCCGGTCTCCACGTTAGCGGGTTTATTTCCGACCCAGAACTTGGATGGTAAAAATGTGGGGAAGTTTTGTTTTATAAATAAATCAGTACTATAATTACGAGGTAGAAGAAGAGGTATTCCAGGAAGTCACCGAATTTAAAAATACGAAAAAGTATACAGGGCAAAATTTTGCAACGAATTCATAAATGTAAACTGCCTAAACAAGCATGACAGCTGTACAGTGTCGCTGGTAAGAGATATTTTAAAAAAATAAATGAGAATGTGGTCACGATTAAATAAACAGCTTGAATATATGTATATAAGAATACATTGCCGTTAAGCTACCGTAAGTGTGGTCACCTTCAAACTACTCCAGCGTTCTGACTTTATACATGCATGGCCGCATCTGTACCATGTCCCGGAATATGGTGGCTGGATATAATTTTCCAAAATTGCTTTCGGTACTGTGGTCACATTACTCCGAAAAGTTTTCAAATCATTGGAAAGGGGACTCTTTCAAGAGGATGTCTAATTTCGGGACCAAATAAGGCTATTACGATACTGTTCCACTGGAATTTGTTTCATAGCCAAAACCTCACTGCCGAAAGCACTGCGTGGGAATGTACTAACATCTGATGGCGTAACATTCAATTTCAGGCCATTTATTTGGTCCTTTTTGACCAATGAGTTACAGTAAAGGTAACCGTTAATTTGTTCCTGTACACGCTATGAAGGTATATTGAACAGCAGAATCATAGCTCCACGCTTTCTTAACTCGAAGCTGGACTGAGGTGAATTATCAGCATTTCGTCCCCGATAATTTATTTCCGGGTAAAGAAGCTCCCTGTACTAACTGAATAAAAGTCTTGGTAGGCCCAAGAGGCGGTATGGGCGTTTAAGGGACTAGAAAAATCTCTTGCCCCGGCCGAGAATCGAACCACGGTTCGTGGACTGTACAGCCCACAGTTAGTCACTGTACAAAATCTTGCTTAAATATTTGAGTAAATTTGTCGTCTTGTTTCTGACAAGAAAAACACCTATTGCAACTACAAAAGAGACAAACCGAACAACTGTTTGACACAACACTGCTGAATCACGCAATCACATCATCCAAACGCGCCAAATCACTACTGTGGCAGATGCTGCACAAGAAAAGCCAGTGCAGTCAGCTAACCGCCAAACCTTGCAGAATGGAACAGGAAGAGGCCTGCAAAGTCGCAACGATAAATCCTGCAAGCGAAGTGGCCTGAATGTTACGTACGGCCACGCAAGTTATGTCATGTTATACGAGAACTGTGTGCAGGCAGATTATGGGCCCTGTCTACTTTTAACCATGGACATTTCCACCGCTTGCAACATTTGACGTCCACCCTTACACGTCTGCTATAAGTTTAACTTTCCTGGGAGATGCCGTCTGACTGCTCGCCGCGTCTAAAATCCATCCCTTGCCACTAACTCACTTTACGCGAAGTGAAAATCAAGTTATAACATTAAGGCACGCATTAAATGCTTAATCAAATATGACTGCTAGGCGACGCTGCCGCACTGTAATACGGTCTTTTGCTACCAGTCACTGTATCAACTAGAAAGCACGAATGACTTGGCTCGCTGAACAGAGAACCCAAACGTACTGTTTGCTATTTTGTGTAAATGATTGGTCTGAATGTTCATTTATTGCAGATATAAAGCTGCTGTTACAAAGATAGCCGCATTACTAGAGCCAGGGATTTTCTTCCGTTATTCGCTACAAACAAAAATGATTTTAACATTTCTACCGATGAGTTAACCTTCAGAAGTAGCTGAACTTACATCCATAGCGTAACTTGGCTAATAACATTGGGGGGGGGGGGGGGCAAATCAACCATGGGTATTAGGAACGTTAATTTACAAACGCGTCAATTAAAGAAACAGGGGGTTTATTGCTTTGTTTCATTTTTTCTGTCTTTACACCACCAAAATAATCGTCCCAAAAATATTTCTATTTTTCATTTGCCCCTTTTTAACTCAGTAGCCAAAGCAACGATTCTATTGGAGGGACAGTTACCCCCCCCCCCCCGCCCTTCTTGCACTGCCCAAGTTACGTCTATGTTTACAACTGAGCTTCTGCAAACCAAAAATAATGTTAGGCCGCAATGAGCCAAAATTAAATATCTCGAAACTGTTGCTTATATCTTCAGTAACATACTTAATCGACATCCATTCAGTAGTATCGGTAGTATCATATGGACAGTCACGACATCAATATTGTGCATTCATTTTACGCATTTTGTGCAAAGTATGCCTATAGACACAATAACACCGCCACTATATACGCACATACAGCGTGATTTTCCTGAACCCACCCAGATGAACTGCAACCAACAGGGACACCCTCGCCCCAGCCGCGGTGGGCAGCAAATAAGAGGCGGACATTTTATCGCCACTCCCCCCCCCCCCCGGTGTGCGGTTATATCGAAGCCATAATCACCGTTAATATAGCGTAACACATTAAACCCATTAATCTGGAAACGACACATTACAGTGTTTATGGAAACGAACATGGTGGTTCAAGCCATACTGCGTGTGATTTGTACTCGGAAACTTCTGTTTCAAATCTCTGCCGTAATGCTTACTATCCTAAGGTCCTCCTCGGCTCGTCCTGGCAAACCTTCGGGTTACGCCCCAAATTAAGCCACGACAGGTTCCTTTCAGATCCGTTCTAGTTCACTAGTTCATCCAATCCTGTGACGCTAGATCTATATATTCAGGATTACTGACGTCGTTAAATAAAGAAACTTCAACACATTCGAAACCACAGACACCGGAAGATGGTTTCGATACTTTCCTTCGACAGGTAGTGGACAGATTATCCAATGACGTAACGCCATACACAGAAGAACGGAATCCTTAACCACACAGCTGTGAAACACTCAGAACCTGCACACAACACGTTCATTGTAAAGAATTAATTTGTCAGCGCGAAGGAAGACGGGAAAATACGTACGACGCTGCGCTGAAGATAAGCTGAAAACCCTCTGACGTGTGGTTTCTTATACTCATGCTACGGAAAGAAGTCCTCCTTCCCGCCAACCACCACATTTACAACTCTATTCTACTTCCGTAATTCCCCCTCTATCCTAGCCTATCCGTTCACAGGAATTTTGCTATTGATACCACGCGATAACGTTCGCTAGCGACAAGTGGTTTGAGCTGACCGACTTCTGGCTTACTGGATTAGGGTTGACAGAAAGGGGACAGAAAAACTGGCAAAAAGCGGCAGTCTTAAAATATTGTCATCCCCACCATCCGCAAGGACTTCTGTCCGTGGCCTCACTATAGCGCCTACAGATACAGAATAACACGGCGGTGACTAATCACGATTGCCAACATTACACGTCATGGAATATCACTGTCACACACTCAGTCTGCCTGCGACGTCACATCATTGCATTGCTATCCATTCACCCAAGTCTATTTGCCAATTCTATCTTCAACGTGTTAACACCTGATATGATTAGAATGCCTTTCACCATTCCACAAAGTCACACCTACAACCAATCTCCCATTCTTTGTAACGGATCCTTAGAAGGAAATTACAACCTAAATACACTATTTACCCTCTAAGACATCTAGATTAATCATACATCATTGAACACTATAATTTTGCTTTATCAGCGGCGCCATGTCCCACGACAGGAGGAATACACGTCCGTACGCCTGAAGTACCCTCACATCCTTAGCAAAAACCCGTCCTTGACCCCTGAACTCAGACAGCCGAATGCTGTCCACATTCTTGTCAGGTCCATTTTCAGACGCGTTCACAAAATTGCGAAAAGCGACTACTAGCTTCGTCATGTTTGTCCGTCCGTCCGTCCGTCTATCCGCATGGAAAAACTGGGCTACCACTGGACGGATTTTCATGAAATTTGATATTTGTGCATATTTTAAAAATCTGTTGAAAAAAATTCACATTTGATTAAAACCTGGCTAGAATAACGGGTACTTTTACATGAAAACGTATGAACATTTATGGTAATATCTCGCAGAACTTTTCTTAGAATGAGAAATGTTCCAGACAAAAGTTACAGAGAAAATCAAAACATACATTTCATGTTCGATAAGTTTTCCACCCCCCGAAAATCGCGCCGTTTATGAGATAATGTGAAAAGTACAGTACAGCCGGACAGGCCACATATGACAATATAATACGGCGCATGCGCTCTGCGTGCTGGATAACTAAGGCTACAGACACACACTCATAATATTTAATACTTATCGCCTTTCTACGGCAACAATGGTTCCGCGAACGCGCCCCAATGTTACGTTTACACGTAAATGGCCAGTCTTGTCATCCATGTCAGTGACTTTATAATCACATTACCGTTTGAATGTTGGGGCACTGCTGCATGAAGAATCGAGTTCTGAACACGGCTTCCGCTTTTCTGCGAAAACACTCCAAACTGGTAACAGCTGATCGCCTCAGTTGCACACGGAATTGTTTACGCGTTGCATGTAAGCGACCTTTGTCGACCAGACTGTGTTCAAGCAGTGACCTACTCAGTGAGGTAACTAAGACTTCACAAACAGCACAAAGCGCTGCCATTTTCTTCGCGTCCTATACGTTCAGTTTCCAGAAGTTTCACTGTGACAAACATACATTCTGACGTAACGAATTACTGCCTGAATGGATTTTCTATCTGGTTTCATTTGGCACGTCAAACATATGTTCGTTGGACCCACCTGACCCAGATAAACAAAATGACTTGTCGAAAACCTGGTCAGATGAACACTTTATTGCTTACCCCGCAACAGTTCGCAAGTTCCTGTTCCGTTGTCCACAGACGCGCTTGTCACCTACAGTGTGTAACATTAACCCTTTAAAGACGAAGCATGTCTGTCTTATATAAGGACTCAGTGCGTACCGCGCTGTAAACACTCTCCATTTCGGTTATAAAAACCAATCTCTTAATGTTCTATAAGGCAAAAGTTGCTGTTGGTTCTGAAATCCACACAGAACACGTAAAAGCAATGTGGGCACCGCGTAGGATTTTTTAATGTTAAAACTTGTGGTACGTAAAGTTACTGCTAGGCTTTAGAAGGTTAAACTTTGAAGTCTCCTTCTGTCCTTCCGACTGGGGGTCAAGCCCCTACCGATCACATATCCGTGTCCGGTAACTAATTCGGAAATGGACTGATAGCTCTAATATTTTTGAGCATCACAATCTTTATTTTTACTGTTGAGCCTAGACAGATCTAGAAAAAAACATGATGTTTCAACGTTCTTTGACCGGGAACCAGCAGACAGTAATACTTGTTCAGCGTTAACTACTTTAATGTCCCAGAGAAAACTGGGACCCACAACTGTTATGTCCGAGTCCACGATCACTGTGATTGGGTAGAAGTTTCTCGCATTAGATTCAATCACGTTGAGAGAGAAAACGTCAAATGGTAAGATCCTGAATGAGACAGTAGGACGAAGATCCTAATTGGATGGAAAGAGGCCAAAAGCACAAAGCGTTCATCGTATTTATTAAGTGTATATTCAACGACGCTGTCAACAGCTCAGGCTACTTAGATCTTGCGTCAGTTTATGGGATGATTAGCGAAATATGATATGAGTAGGATTTGGATGGCAGCAGTAGTAGACTACTTTGAGGTACTATACCAGTACGTACCTGGTGGAACTGTGGAAAATTCCTAAATACCGTGGATTCGAACCGGATACCTCCTGAATGCAAGTCTTATGTCGCTAATTCAGTCAACTTGCTAGGTACCTCACTCCGTGAGGTCTAATAATAATAATAATAATAATAATAATAATAATAATAAGTTAATGGTATCAAAAGCAATATATGAGGACTGCAGGAGAAGGAACAAGAATTTAAGTATAGCTTGGATTGATTACCAGAAAGCATTTGATAGCATTCCACATAGCTGGGTGGAAAGGTCAATTGGATTGGTAGGAGTGAATAGTAAAATTGTCCGATTTTGTAAACTATCCATGGAGAAATGGAACACAAGGCTTTTTTTAAAAACAAAGCAGGAAGTAATGCAGTCACAACTCATTCAGGTACGAAGAGGAATATTCCAAGGGGACTCTCTTTCGCCATTACTTTTTTGCATAGCACTTATTCCATTAACAAACGAGCTGAACAGAGCTGACTGTGGGTATCAAGTACATGGAACTGAGAGGAAAATTAGTCACTTATTGTATATGGATGACTTGAAACTGGTAGGTAGAAATGAGAATGATTTGAAGAACGAAATAAAAATTGTACAGACAATTAGTAAAGACATAAATATGAATTTTGGTTTAGAAAAATGTGCAAGAATATGTTTGAAAAGAGGTAGGGTGCAAAGCAAAATGCACATAGGAAGCACGTTTGAGAACGACATTAGAGAACTGGACCCGAGGAAAGCATATAAGTATGTGGGAATAGAAGAGAATTTTGACATACAACATAAGAATGAGAAAGAAAAGTTTAAGAAGGAATACTTGAGGAGACTGAGATTAGTTTTGGGTACAGAATTAAGTGCAAAGAATAAAATTCAAGCAATTGGATCATTGGCAGTACCAGTACTTAGATACAGCTTTGGAATTGTTAACTGGCACTTAGAAGAACTGCGAAAACTAGATCGGAAAACGAGGAAATTATTAACCATTCATCGACAGCATCACCCAAAGGCAGATGTAGATCGCTTGTATGTTCCCCGAAAACAGGGAGGAAGGGGTTTAATGCAATTAGAAGCAGCCTATGCAGTAGAAATTGCAAAAATGGTGGAATATGTAGAAATGAAGGAAGACTCACTAATACAGGTTGTAAGAACACACCAACACAACACGGACTCAGCAGTGTTAGAGACAGCTAGATGCCTCAAGACAGAAGTACAGACAGAAACAAGAAAGTTGAAAGACAGCATAGTGGAAAAAACAAAAGGAAGATGGCATGGGAAGAGGATGCATGGACAATTGCCACGTAATTTAGATGCAAAGCTGGTGGATATTGAACAGTCATATCACTGGCTAAAATCTGGCGACATCAAGGGAGAAACAGAAAGTGCAATAGTGGCAGCTCAAGACCAAGCAATTAGTACAAACTATTTTAAGAATAAAATTTTGAAGGAAGAAATTGAGAGTAAATGCCGGTTGTGTAAACAACATGAAGAAACTATTGACCACTTAACCTCAGGATGCCCCATTTTGGCAAAGAACGAATATTTAATGAGACATGATAAAGTCTGTTTACATTTACACTACTCAATATGTAAAGCCTTGGGCATTGAAACCACAGACAAATGGTATACACACATGCCCAACCCTGTGTGTGAAGAGGGAGATGTCACAGTGTTATGGAATCAAGCAGTACACACAGACAGAGAAGTTACAGCAAATAGGCCAGATATAATAATTAAAAACAAAAAAGAGAAAACATGCACACTGATAGATGTGGCAATACCAGCAGACAAAAACGTTGTGCAAAAGGAAGCGGAAAAGAGGTTAAAATACAAGAGTTTATGTACAGAGATAAAACGAATGTGGAACCTGAAGTGTACAATTGTACCAGTAATAATTGGAGCCACTGGAATAGTAACGAGAAGCTTAAAGAAAAACTTGGAAGCTATACCAGGAAAACATTCGATAGATTCACTACAAAAGACAGCTATACTTGGAACATCACACATAATACGGAAAGTTCTGCAGTGTGAGGCTTGAAGCCTGAGCGGTGGGGATCACTGCTGGTTCAAGAGACGTACCAGGAAGAAAAGGCCTGTGACAAGAGACACACACACAATAATAATAATAATGATGATAATAATAATAATAAACACAAAACACAAAGGCAAGATTGGCACAGTCCTTAAAGGAAAAATGGGAAAACAAAGTAATGCATGGCCAGTACATTAGAAGCATTGATAAACAGCTCACTAGCGAGGAAGACACGTTCCTCTGGCTGTCAAAGGGAGACCTGAAGGCAGAAACAGAAAGTGAAATAGTGGCAGCACATGACCAAGCACTGCAAACAAAATACCATGCAACAAAAATATTGCAAACAGAAACAGATAGCAAATGCAGATTACGTCAACAATTTGAGGAGAAGGCAGACCACATTATGTCAGCGTGCCCAATATTAGCAAAAGAACAATACATCAAGCGACATGATAGAGTGTGTGCTCAATTACACTTCAACATATGTAAGGAACTAGGAGTAAAATTAGACAGTGAACTCTGGTATGAACATGTGCCAAAATCCGTAGAAACAAGTCAAGTGGGCAAGGTAAGCACATTACGGAATCAACAAGTGCAAACCGACAGAACCATCCACAACAATAAACCAGATATCATAATCCGGGATAATGAAAAAGGAACATGTATGCTAATTGACATAGCCATCCCGGGAGACAGAAATGTGATAAAGAAAGAAGCTGAGAAGATTCTAAAATATAAAGACCTCATAATAGAAATCCAGCGCATGTGGAATGTAAAAACAAAGGTGACGCCAGTTATAATAGGAGCAACGGGAACCATTTCAGAATCCTTCAGCAAATACTTGAGCAGCGTACCAGGAAAGCACGATATCAAGGAACTACAGAAAACAGCTATATTGGGCACAGCACACATACTGCGGAAAGTGCTAATGTAGAAGCACTAAAGAGTTTAATATTGAAGACAGCGTTATACGCACCATTAACAGTACGCGCACAATAGCTGCGACATTCTATACCCTAGAAACATGGTTTGTTTCAGGCATATAAGTGTGACCCTGCATAAAGTAGATGATGATGATGATGACCACGACGACGACGACGACGACGACGACGACGACGACGACGACGACGACAACAACAACAACAACAACAACAACAAACTTAGTTAAAATGCACTCTACAGGCTGTTCCAATTACGTGCAGGGACAGTCAAACACAGCAGCGCTAACACATACCTAGAGTTGCGTGCAGTTCCCCCACAAGGGCAGTGGGGACAGCTTCTGTTGGCAACCAGAATTGTTTCCGGGACATAAATTAGTGACACAACTGTTATCTGTCAACAAACTTCACGAATATTTAAATTCTGACGCCTTTCGAAATAATTTATCGGTCCTCTCTTTACTTATTTGGACTAAGCTGAAGTAAGATTAGAACAGCGGTTACTTCGCCAGCACATTATTATTATTATTATTATTATTATTATTACGCAATTGTTTGATGTATTATCATTCAACGTAACAGTTGTCACTGTTGCTGCACTTGTTTTGGAAAGGTGCTACTTTTCCTAAGCCAGCCCTGAACCGTCATACAGCGTTTTTACCCCAAAAAATATCATTAAGTCGTGAAAGCGCAGAGCGGCAGTGACGAAGGCTGACACTGATTGGTTTAACTCTCACTGCGTTACAATCGCGCATATTCGGAACGTCACGGTCCTGATCCGCCGAGATCTCTTTGTGAAAGCCGCCCCGGCGCGGATCCGCTCAGCCTTGTCGCTTAGAATTTAATCACAGCTTTTAACATTTGCTCTCCGCCCACTAACGGATTTGAAACGCGTTCGAACTGCGGGCGTTCTGTGTGTACTGCCGAGATTATTTATTGTGAGGTGCGATGTTCCCACAGCGGCGCTAATAAAGATTAAGTCTTCTGGGATGTGACCACCCGTGGACTGGTAAACAGTCACCGGCGTTTCGGAGGGTCGTAATCATTTCATCTTCAGGGTCAAGCAGTCCAAAAAGTCACTCCCGTAGGACTGTCTGGCCCTGAAGATGAAGGTAAGATCCCAGAAGACTTGCATTTTATGTTGTTTATAATTTTTCTACAAGGCCTTTAATATATTTTGTTTTTCGCAACCACTTGGATCGGCGTTTAAAGGCAGAGACAGCCAGCCAGACAGACAGACAGGCAGAGAGGACAGAAGTGCTTTATTTAATATACTACTCACATGACGGGCTGCCATAATATGCACGCCCAACTCCACGGCGTCCTTTACCAATCCTTTCCTTATTCTGAGAGAAAACTAAGAATTAATTTCATCTATCCGAGTGCTGCATTCTGGCTGTGCTATATGCTATTGCATGCTTGATGCTCGACTCTTTCTTCCGCATACTGTTCTATATTGCTCATCTCCGTGCATTAAAAACAATTTCAGGAATGAAAACCAAATAAATGTACAATATCTTAACATTTTAAGAAGAGTTTAATAAAAGCACTGACAGCACATTTTAATGTCTTAAGTGTTTTATATAATAAAGTGATGTATCCTCCCTGAAGATGAGAGCCCGCCGAAACATGTTGAAGGAAAAACAGTGAATAAAACGTAACAAATAGTAAATTGTGTGGGGCAGGCGGTGGCGCAGTTGGTTGAGGCACTGCGTTACAAATCGGAAGGTCGCGGGTTCGATTCTCGATGGTGTCATTGGAATTTTTCATTGACATAATCTTTCCGGCCGCACTGTGGCCCTGGGGTCTACTCAGCCTCTAACAGAAATGAGTACCAGGAACATTTCCTGGGGGGTAAAGGCGGCCAGTGCGTAGGGCTGACAACTTTACCGCCTTCAAGTGCCGACTGTCCAGAAATCTGGGAGCCTCAACTTCCTGGAACCCTAAGGGCCTGCCAAGGCCTGTAATGGGATTGCTTTGCCTATTTTACTAAAATTGTGCATTTAGTCGGTTTTCATTTCTGAAATCTTTTTTCTGTCTCAGCGCTCAGATCAGTTGGAACGTACTCTATATAATGCCATTGGTGTGTCACACTGCACTTCTCTGTGACCAACGCGCCAAGGCCGAAAGAAACAGTCGAGCATAGAGCACGTAATGCCACATGGTAGACCAACTGCTAGATGGCGTCACTCGGATAGACGAAACTATCGCAGTTTCCGTGAAGAATAAAAATACAGATGAAAAAGAAGCCGTGGAGTAACGCGCAAATATTATGGCAGTCCAGCACATAACGGACCCATGGCTAGTTGTATTAGATAATTGACGGTGAACTGTTTCTTCGGCCTCAGCGTGTACCTCACAAGAAACATGCGCTTGACGCATTTACTTACACCAAAGGTATTATACACGATGAGTGGTTCCGCAGTAGATGAAGGAATGGTGAATGAGTACAGATCATTGGTGGAATAATGGTGACAGCGGAAAACCGAAGTACTGGTAAAGAAACCTGTCACAGTGCCACTCCATCTTCCACAATTTCCAAAGGACTGGCCTCGGATCTAGACCTTGTCTCCGTGGTCGGAAGTCGGTGACTAACACCCGACACACAGTACGTTTGAATGTAGAGCACGCATTCATTATATTTTATTCGTGTAGACCATGGCACAATAAACATGACGTCTTCCTTAAGAATACGTCACATCCCTCCTGACATGAACATTGAGGGTCGAATTTTTTTGGCAAGGAGAGAGATCGGCCCTGATTAAACGGCAGACTTTTGATCGATTTGCACTCACTAAAACAAGGTTTCAACCCCAGAATATGAAACGCACTATCTTAACGTCTGGCAATTAGCGTCTTTGATCAGTGGCAGACTTCAGCAACACAATTCTCTGCCACAGCGGACGCCAGCCGATAAAACTGTGCATAACTGGCCTACGTGATCCACTAAGGCCAGGTACAACGCAGCATTGGGCCATTGTACCTAAATCGCAGAAGCGTACCAAGCGAAACCTGGTGATGCAAAGCATAGGCGTTCATTACAGAACCTGGGCATAAATAAGAGTACAAATCAGAAACAAGTCAAAGCGTTACTGCTGGTCTCTTTCTTGCATGATCTACAACTGAAGCACCCTCTGTACAGCCAGAGCTGTCAGGTTACAGTCTACAAACACGGAGACTTCACATGAGGCTCTCTGCTATTTTCAGCCACCAATTCAGTTATCTTAACGAACTGGCACTTCATTTCTACTGGATTCCAGTTCGCTCATGTTATAATACACTGCCGTATGCCTAATAAGGACAACTGTTCTTGTATGAAATTTCAGCAACTAACTAACCAACCAACCAACCAACCAACCAACTAACTAACTAACTAACTAACTAACTAACTAACTAACTAATTAACTAACCAACTAACTAACTAACTAACTAACTAACTAAATCCATGGAGCAGAGGCCTTCTTGAGAAGCTAACAGTTTCTCAACTAGTCAAGAAATTTCCCGCATTTTATGGAACCCGGAGGTTCATTACCGCATTCACAAGAGCCCGCCACCTGTCTCTATCCTGAGCCAGATCAATCCAGTCGATGCCCCATCCCACGTCTGGAAGATCCATTTTAATATTATCCTCCCATCTACGCCTGGGTCTCCCAAGTGGTCGCCTTCCCTCGGGTCTTCCCACCAAAATCCGGTATGCACCTCTCTCCTCCCCCATACGTGCCACATGCCCCGCCCATCTCATTCTTCTCGATTTGATTACCCGAATAATATTTGGTGATGAGTACAGGTCGTTAAGTTCCTCGTTATGTAGTCTTCTCCAATCCCCTGTCGCCTTGTCCCTCTTAGGCCCAAATATCCTCCTCAGCACCCTATTCTCGAACACCCTCAGTCTTTGTTCCTCCCTCAATGTGAGAGACGAAGTTCCACATCCATACAAAACAACAGGTAAAATTATACTTCTGTATATCCTAATCTTTGTGTTTTTGGATAGCAACCTGGAAGACAAAAGATTCTGCACCGAATGATAGCAAGCATTCCCCGACTTCAATCTGCTCTTAATTTCTTCATGAATGGAGTTTCGATTCGTTAGGGTTGCTCCCAAATATTTGAATTCTTCCACCCTTTCAAAGGATTTATTATCTATATTTATGTTGTGATTGTGTCCTGCATTCTGATTTCGAGACATGATCATGTACTTAGTTTTCTCAGCATTTACTCCTAGACCAATCTCCTTACTAGCAATAAATAAATCTTCTACATTTTTCTTTATACTATGTATGCTTCCGCCCAATATATTAACATCATCAGCATAAACTAGAAGCTGATGTGTACCATTCAATTTCAAGCCTTCCTGGTTTGCCTGAACCCTCCTAATGGCATACTCTAAGGCAAAGTTGAAAAGCAATGGCGACAGAGCATCTCCCTGTTTCAAGCCGTTCTTAATAGGAAACGTACCAGACAGATGTTTGCCTACCGGAACTCTGCTATACGTTTCACTTAGGCACATTTTTATTAACCTTACTAGTTTCACGGGGATACCAAACTCAGTGAGAATATTATACAAGACCTCCCTCCTAACTGAATCATAGGCTTTCTTGAAGTCTATAAATAGCTGATGCACTGCCTCACTGTATTCCCATTTTTTCTCAAGTATTTGACGAATTCTGAATATATGATCAGTAGTTGACCTGTTACGTCGAAATCCACACTGATGATCCCCAATAATTTCCTCTGCATATGGAGTTAACCTTGTGAAAAGAATGTTGGATAGAATTTTGTACGTAGTTGACAGAAGTGATATGCCTCGATAGTTACTGCAATCTGTTTTATCACCCTTCTTATAAATAGGCACAATGACCGACTCCTTCCATTCCTCAGGCAATTCCTCCTTATTCCAAATAGAAATAATAACATTATGGATCTCACACCGAATTATCCTACCCCCTGCTTTAATCAATTCTGCTGGAATCTGATCAATACCTGGTGATTTGTGTCTTTTTAGCTTTTCAATAGCTATCTCAACCTCAAAGGCATTAGGCCCAGGCACTAGTGGCTCTGCTGTATGTACTTCAGTCTGCCTAACATCATTAACCCCGTGTTTATTCAACAGCTGGGAGAAATGATTCCTCCACCTCGCCAAAATACTGTGGCAGTCTGCAACCAGGTCACCATTCTCATCCTTTACTACATTAGTTCTAGGCTGGTACCCCTTCTTAAAGTCATTGATACCCCTATACAAGTCTCTGATATTTTTTGTTCTTACTGTTTGTTTCAAGTTCATTAATTTTAGGTTTGAGATATTCCTTCTTTTGTTCCTGAAATGTCTACTAGCTTCACGTCTTACTTTGTGCAGATTATATCCATTACTTTGGTTTGGATTTTGTAACCACTAAATTTTAGTCTGCTTCCTTTTATCTAAAAATTGTGCACATTCTGCATCAAACCATGGTTTATGCTGCTTCCGTTCATGCAGACCTAGACTCTCCTGAGCTGAGATTTTGATATTCTCTTTAATGTTTTCCGAAGCCTTATTTATGTCCTCACTAACATTTAAGTTTTCCAAAGCTGGAAACCTGTTTCAGATCTTAATCTGGTACTGTTTCCTAACCTCTAGTTCACTTAGCTTCTTCAGATGAAATCTCTCGCATCAAACTTCTGTGCTGCTTGTTTGCTTACTGCCAGTCCTTCCGTAACGTTTGCCACCACCAGATAGTGATCAGTATCACAGTCAGCTCCCCTGAAAGATCGCACATCGAGTATACTGGAATGCCGTCTCCTATCTATCAATATGTGATCGATCTGATTGTGAGTCTTCCCATCAGGAGAGGTCCAGGTGTATTTATGAATATTTCGGTGCGGGAACATCGTGCTCTTAACAACTAGATTCTTTGATGTGGCAAAGTTTACTACTCCAACACCATTATCGTTGCTATCCTGATGTAAACTCTCATTCCCAATAGTCGGTTTGAAAGTATCCTCTCTCCCACTTTTGCATTAAAATCTCCTAACAGACTTTTCATATGGTACTTAGGAAAATGATCAAAAACCCCTTCTAATTCCTTATAGAAACTGTCCTTGGAATCATCAACTTTCTCTTCTGTTGGTGCATGCGCATTCAGAACAATGATATTACACCAGCGGCCTCTCAGCACTATGTATGACATCCTAGCACTAACAAACTCCACTCTCTTGATTGCTGATACTATTCTCTGGTGTACAAAAAAACCTGTTCCCAATTGATGATTTTCCTGCCCTTTGCCATAGAAAAAAGTATACTCCCCGGCTCTTACAGTCCCTTCTTTGTCCCACCTAATCTCCTGTACACCCACCAAATCTAATTCATACTTAGCTAATGCCCTGGCCACTGTCATAAGTGACCCTGACCTATACATGCTCCACACATTCCACGTTCCAAAACTCATATCCCTTTTCCGTAGCTGGGGTCGTACCAAAGAATCGGCCCAGGTCCGAGGCTGCTTTGTCTGTTTCGTAACATAATAATTTCTTAAGGTGAGGAGTTGTTAGCACCTCGCCCAACCCCCAAGCTGGAGGACCACCCCTTGTCGGCTGTCCGCGACTGCTTATTCAATGTATTCGCAGCTGCCCTCCATAACTGGTGGCCGTTCCTCCATCCGCAGCCTGAGGACGTACCATCCCGTGGTGACAGGGATCCACTTAACACGGGAAATTTCAGCAACACAATGTAAAGTGCCTAGGGTAACTCGCAAATGGTAATCCTTACCTCGAGCAACAGGGCGCAGCAGGACTGCAGCAGAAGGAAAGTCCACATGAAAATAAATATGCCTACTGACAAAAGTGAGTAGAAGTTGTACCAAACGTCGTGATAGGGTAAAATTCGTAGAATAGGGTGTGACGGTCTAATACGAAAGGGTGGGCAGGATATTATATTAAACAACAGTTTCTGTCTCTTATGACAACGTAACCTCAGAACGTCTTAATGCTGCCAGATTAACACTTCAGATAAACACTTTCTACTCACCTGCAGTACACACGGTTTAAAATACAGTAAACATTACCCCAACACCCCGGCGGTTTGGCGACGGCTTTCCACATGGAGGCCACAGTACACCATGTGCGATTAACTGCGGACAAAGTGGCAAGAGGACAGGGTTTTCACCGAACACCTACGTTGTCCCCTGTGATTGCATTCCCATCAATGATTAATTTTCATTCCTCCATCATCTGGGGGGTGCAAAGTGGGCCCAATAGTGAGCGCATTTTCAAAAGACAGTCTCATCACGCCCCAACATATAATAATAATAATAATAATAATAATAATAATAATAGGCCAACAATTGTACGCATCCCCTTATTGTACATAAATAAATGTTGCCAATTTTAAGGAAAACTATGGGCCGTACCCCAGCTATCTGTTGTGTGCAGAATAAATTCCCGATGAAGAAACGTTATGAACAACAGTTCACGCAGTTCGCCCATTTCAGTTACTGCCTCTTTGAGATTTCAGGAGGAGGATCCAACGATGCCAACCTTAGAAGTTCTACTATTTCTAAGATGCACATGTTTCTGTATTCCAGCAAATACTACAGCTGCAGCTTTCGAGCTCAAAAAAACTATAGGTAATGAAATAATGCCAAGGCCAGGCCTGCGCCTGTAGCAGAAAACTTTTCTGCGTACCGCCGATCTGTATTGCAGGCTTGAATCAGCGGTAACGGTCAGTGCATATCGTCTTACTAATGGTCATAGTACAATAATTTTGACATCCTGTCATGACCTAATCTTCCGTGCAGACACTACACGCAGTCTGTCAGGTTAAGGGACCCCAAACACATACCAGCGGTTACAGGACGAAATTATTTTATTGTGAGCCGAATTTGAATAGTTCCAGTAGAGTACTACTACAACACACAGCACCTTATCAACGAGCAGCATCAATAGTAAGGTCTGCTGTCTGCAGTATTGTTGTGCAACAGCAGGCCATGCAACGCCCGCAACCCTCCCCTAGGAAACTGTGAGCTTGCACAATGCATCAACAGAATTTATGCCAGGCCACAGAACAATCACATGCAGTAATTAATACCACCCTCCACAGCTACGGACAGACTGCAGACAGCAGCGGACTGGCTATATATATCATTTACACAATAATATGATATATGGCTTTCCAGATATTTATTCGTAAGAAAGAACCACTTTAACCTTTTAAAGCCTAGCTGTAAATTTACATACGACCAGGTTTAACATTCAAAAATTCTACGTGGTGCCCACATTGCGTTTATGTGTTTTGTACGGATCTCAGAACAAACAGCAACTTTTGCATTATAAAACATTAAGAGACTGGTTTTTATAACCGAAGTGGAGAGTGTTTACAGCGCGGTACGCACCGAGTCCTTATATAAAACAGATACACTTCGTATTTAAAGGGTTAAAGTACAATCAAACATCAAAGCACGTAACGGGCCAGCGGCCTCTACCTCCGGCCGAAAACATTCCACTCCTAATCCATGGGGGGGCCGGGGGGGGGGGGAAGGATCCAATACAAATTCAACTTCACGTGTAACCAACTGTGTGTAACATACGCAATATTGTTAATGCTGCTGGGGTAAACTGAGTCCCTGAGGATGGTCCTACGGGATCGAAACATGTAGGACAAATATACAAATATTGTAGCGTAATGTCATTGGAATATGATGCATTGGTTGGACAAATTTTGTATTTGACTAATAATCACGCACGGTATGTGCAACATAAAGTATAAGCAACATAAAAGTGTGATTAATTTCTGTTTGAAGGACAAATCGTCAACAGTAAGGACAGTTTTTCGTTTCGTTTCAAAGCACGGCCAAATCCCGGGCAATCCCGTCATATCGATCCTCTCATTCGCGCATGTTTAACCCTCTCTCAGCGTAGCCCCCGGGTACGACCGACCTGCTCATTGCACCCTGCAGTTTACAGGCTGCCCTCATACGTTAAGTAAACCTAGCTACGAAAGCAGACATCAAATTAGCGTTTCACCGTACTCACGGTGTCGGCGGTTCAGATATCGTATACCCTGACTCACATTTCTCTCATTCCATTCAGACATTGTAGGAGAATTGACCAAAAAAGAAGTACACAAGCAATTTTATTCACACCGTGCATTGTCTCTAATATATTATTAAAAAAACCAACTCATGCACTTTTATTAATATTAAAACGTTTTGGAACTTGTTCTACATGTTTCGAGCCAACATTGGGCCCATCCTCAATCTGTTGTTACCATGTTGTGATCGTGTGTGTGTAATTAACGACTGTACGACTCTCTGAGGATAGGCGCCCGATGTTGGCTCGAAACACGTAGGAGAATTTCCAAAACGTTTTAATATTAATCGAATTGCATGAATTGGTTCTTTAAATAATATACATAATCAATGTACTTCGGATACGTTATTTTCATCTCTGATAAGAACAGTTCAAATTTGCTTATGCAGGGCACTCTCGATTATCGGCGGTACTGGTGGAGAGGCGGTGCACGGATAATTGAGGAACACCGACGATCCCAGACACGTACTTTATTGAGGCACGGATAAATAAAATTAAGGTGTGATTTATTTATTACATACATAACATGTACATAGCTAACGGTTATTGTTTACGTAAACAGTCCGTGATTTTTGTTTGTATTGAGCATTCTGTTCGAGCACTCGGCGCTAAATCACGTTGTTTCCCACCTTCATCATCAGTTATTAGCAGCTTACGATAGCAAGCGGATAATCCGCGCACGGATAATCGCGAGTACACTGTACCGCTATTCAACCACTTTTCCACATAGTCCCCGCCAAAACTGAGGCATTTATCTTATTCTCGTGAAAGGTTTTCTATTCCCTGTTGACATCAATCCGTGTTCTGCGTTATCATCCATCGAGTCACACTTGTTTCCACCTCGTGATCATCTGTAAATCTGTGGCCACCCAGATTTCGCTTCAGCGCTCAAACACTTAACGACAGAATTCACTCGATATAACCACAATCAGTGTAGGCTCTTTAGTTACGGAATTATAAGCCATATGAGCTCGTATTCTGAACGACCTTACCCTAACCCCCTGTGTATTAATACTGAGTCCCACTCGTGGTCACTTTTATTGCCAGCACGACCAATCGATACAAAAGGTCTACAGCTGTCACTTCCCTTGCTGCAAAACGTGTTTCGACGCTAAAGACTGACTTTCAGCTGGAATATTAATTAATATTGCCTACAAAATGATGATGACGATCCCAGTGGCGGCGCGGTCTAAGGCGTGGGTCTGAGGCCTCTCGATTGCTGGGACTGCGGGTTCGAATGCCGCCGGAAGCATGGATGTCTGTCTCTTGTGAGTGTTATGTGTTGTCAGGTAGAGGTCTCTGCATCCGGCTGATCACTCGTCCAGAGGAGTCCTACCGAATGTGGTGTGGCTGAATGTGATCGTGAAGCCTCGACAGGGAGGGGCCCTGGCCCACTAGGGGCCGTCGCGTCATGGGGGGGGGGAATAATGATGATACACACACAATAGGGGGGAACATAATGATGATACAC
>BLKM01008345.1:163-14886 GCA_013340265.1 Coptotermes formosanus | reverse complement strand
ATACATACATACATACATACATACATACACACACATACACACATACATACATACATACACACATACATACATATATACATACATACATACACACATATAATGCTTTTTGTTTTTTGACCCTTCAAGCTTTTTATAAAATAAAAAAAAACACTCGAAGGCAAAGAAACAAGAGTTGTTTCAAATAGTTTAAAAGAACACCCTTCAGTGAACCACGCTTGCAGCGGTTACAGTTTTGCAGGTATTTCAGCCTGATGCGTTTGTGTGCGTCGTCATGTTTGTACTTGTCAGAGTCCACACACAGCCTTCTATACCGACGCCGCAGTCGTGGTCATATCCTGCGGGTATATAGCGTTTATTGGCTAAGCAGTGGCGGCTCGACATCATGCATTACGAAAGACGGGCGCAGTTACTATTTAACCAAGGTTTCAGTTATTTTTAGAAGGACATTGGAGAAATATATTGCAAAATTCATGGCAGGTTTTGTCTTAGTCGTGCCTTGGTTAACACGACACTGCACAGTTAGTTGTGACGGCGTGATTGTGGTACTTTTTTGTCTAATTGTACCGTGACGAATGGGGCAAAATTCTCCTCTACCACAAAAGTTCATTATGTCGTCATTTTATTTTTTGTTATTGTTAGTTAATTTAACGACATTTTTACAACTGCATACCCCATCCATATTCGATTTGGATTGCAGGATATTTAAGGACGCTGTATTAATCGGAACAGATATTTAGCCTCGCACGATATGAGCGGATAATCGTTTGTGGTTATTTTGAAAGGATCTGGGGCGAATACGACGTGGCCTGTTGTAAGGTGCTGCTGTGGGCTGTGTGCGGAGGGTTAGGTTTAGAACTGTAATGACTTTAGTGAAAGCCGCAAATTTTATTCTGCATTGTCACAAAAACTACTCATCACCAAATATTATTCGGGTAATCAAATCGAGAAGGATGGGCAAGCATGTAGCACGTGTGGGGGAAAAAGAGAGGTGTATACAGGATTTTAGTGGGGAGACCTCAGGGAAGGCGACCACTTGGGAGACCCAGGCGTAGATGGGAGGATAATATTAAAATAGATCTTCAACAAGTGTGATGGGGCATGGACTGGATTGAGCTGGCTCAGGATAGGGACAGGTGGCGGGCTGTTGTGAATGCGTTAATGAACCTCCGGGTTCCATAAAATGCGGAGAATTTCTTGACTAGCTGAGAAACTGTTAGCTTCTCAAGAAGGCCTCTGCTCCCTGGAGTTAGTTAGTTAGTTAGTTAGTTAGTTAGTTAGTTAGTTAGTTAGTTAGTTAGTTAGTTAGTTAGTTATTGTCACACAAACGTAAACTGCCATCTCAGAACCGGACCGGTTGCTGTGTCTGCACCGTGATGTTGGCTTGCAAGAGGATATTCGATTGAGGTGGAGGACGTAGTCTATAAATTTTTCCCCTTACCTATTATAAAATGTACAGACCAACCTTTCTTCATCTGGGGTCCACGGATCCTACATTCCATGGATAGATTTCAGGGGGTCCGTGACTTGGATGGGAAAGAAATTACAACTTTATTTTCACTAACCTCTAACTGAAATTGAGCTGGTCGTTCAATAACGGGTAATTTATGGCCTCCAGACTCCAAAAATATTTGTTTACTTCAGTAAATCTCACTGTCTAAAATCATTAGAGGCTAAGAAAGGGAAACCAGAATACATTTGGCATCGCACTGAAATGCCTTTTCTTTAAAAAAGGGGATTTAGTTATAACTTCCGTATCTTTATATTTATTTATTGTCTTGTTATCGATTTAATACATTAATAAAAAAGCACATAGGACTATATTACCATATTACATATTTATTATTTTTTAATATTTTGAAAACTGTTTCGACCATAATGGGTTTCCTTTATAATGCACTCCATAATATAGACTGTCATACATAGATAAAGATTATGCATCTATGTGTTTTTATTTTATGCAGTTAAATACATTTTTCTGAGCAGGGGTCCGTAGGTTTCACCTGGCTATCAAAGGAGTCCATGGCACAGAACAGGTTCACAACTTCTGGTATAGACAAAAAGTAGCCGATCCCAGTGGCCGCGCGGTCTAAGGCATGGGTCTGCGGCCGAGCGCTTGCTGGGATCGTGGGTTCGAATCCCACCGCGGGTATGGATTTTTTTCTCTTGTGAGTGTTTGTTTTGTCAGGTAGAGGTTTCTGCGACGGGCCGATCCCTCGTCCAGAGGAGTCCTACCGACTGTGGTGTGTGTCTGAGTATGATCAAGTGAAAATAAACAACCTCAACACCTGCCGTGAGCAGGTAGAAGAGGGAAGGACTACGAAATGAAACGATAGACAAAAAGCAGTCAAGTGTAACTGTGGACACCCTGTGTCTGGAGCGGAAAATGAAGAGCCAGAAGGCGGGGGCTTCATACCCATATGTATATTTACACTATGAGGGTCCGAACACTGAAGCCGAACTCAATTAAATTGCGAAATTAGTTCTATTTTTTGCGTGACGTATTCTTCGGAGAGTACAAAAACAGTACCGTCGAATCCCATGAGGGGGTCTGGCCTGTAATATTGTTGAAATTGCTGCAGAGTGAAATGGGATGGAGACATCATGACGTGTGGAAATTGAGCGAACGTCACGGGTGGAATGTAAACGCAGAGACATGACTGTGATAACCAGACAGGGCCACTTGCTGCGTGTAGAGTGACGACTTGAGGCAGATAAGGCAGGGATCTGCCCTCCCTCTGCAATATTATTTAATAGGCCAGGCAATGGACGTAAAACGTAACATGGAGGCGCGTTCGCGTAACCATTGATGACGTGGAAAAGCAATAAGCGTTATATATTCAGAGTCTGTCTCTGTTCTCACCTGAGTTACCCAGCGTGCGAATCACTTGTTTTATGCGCCGTGTTATACTGTCATCTGTGGCCTGTCTGTCTCTGTGACGCGTTTCTACATTATCTCATAAACGGCACGATTTTGCGGAAACACATTTAGTGAACATAAAATGTGTTTTCATTTTCTGTACAAATTTGTCTGAAACATTTATTATTCTTAGAAGAGTTCAGCGAGATGTTCTCGTAAATGTACGTAGGTCTTCGTGTAACGTACACGTTGTTGTTGTCGCGCTTTAATGAACCTTGGATTTTCTCGACAGATTTTCGAAAAATCCTCAAGTCAGTCCACCTGTTACGAATTGCTTGATAAAATCTTTAACGTTCCTGCTTGTTGTTTGTAATGGTAGAGAGCAAAATAAATTAATTCTTGCCCATATTTATTTTGTGCGCTCTTTTGATTCTCAGTTATTCACTGTTTTGTTTTCTGTTGTGACATGAAAGCATAAAAGCCTCCACCATTATTACGCACAGTACGAGATAATATGAAGAATGAAATTATTTCATAATAAGAGAACGGAAACAAAACTGTGGGCCAAGTTTTGTGTGAAAATTATAATTCACATGTGCATAATTTGCCAATAAGCTCGCTCGACTACTACATATCAATTCAGAAGCTTAGTTCTGGAGTAATACAAGGTAATGGGGACCCTCTGCAGGCCTAAGGCCCAAGGGGGAGTACAGATATAGTTCTAACCTTTCGTTACCCTCGGTGCTAGAAGGGGGTGGGATGGCTGCCTCCACGCCCCGAATTCTGGAATAAATGACACAGAAAAATGTATTACTTTAAAGAAGTATTTTATTGTAGTGGAAAGAAACACCTGATGTCTTCTCACCTGGGCACAGTGTTCCTGAGCAAACTTATTACAGGACAAACGTTACGTCTCGTTATTCTCTGAAGCCTCTCAGTATATTTCACAGAACCAACCAGCGTCTGATACATTAGATGGCCCAACTTTCTGTGCCTTAAATCTCCAGGGCTAGATCGAGGATCTCTTTTTTCGTAGTTTCTTCATGTGCAGATTTCTAACGAGAGGCGTTTAGTTCATATGCCTTGCGAGATAGTTCAGCCGTTGGTTTCTGCTTGGTACTGAAAACAACATCAGAGTCTGGAAGAGGTGAAAACTTCCACACGTGAACTGGCAGGGATATACTTCCAGACGTTTCTGTGAAGGCGCTTGCTTTATTTCTACTTCATCTTGTGACTTAGCCGAATCGGGTGTACAAAGTCAGGTACAGAATGATTGGCTGTAGAATACAGAAATGCAGGTCTTGTAGTGTGTGTCTTTGTCGGCCATATCCCTGCAGATGTCTACGCACTGCCTGCTCTAGCACCAGTAGCATCGGTAGCTACCTTTCCGTAAGCGTATTCCTCCGCCGCCCGCCCCCGCCCCAAAATATACTGCCACTTTTGTCTGATAGACGCACACCCCGTTGTTGCCTCGTAAGCGCTTCTGAGTTTCTTTACGTAGGGTGAGCCGAGAAACCTAAAGAAAACCACATCCAGTGCTTGGAACGGATGGGATATGTGGCCTAGTGACAGTGGCCTTATGTCGCGACCGTCACGTGAAAAGTACGTCACTGGATTGTTGTTGTTATTATTATTATTGTTATTATTTAGACTGCAGATGGGTTTGTACCCGGTGGCAGCGGTACTACAGTAAGACAGAACACACAAAGTAACACACCGCACTCACACAAAACACAGCACAGAAAATTACAAAAACAATAAAGGGCACATACTGCACTCAATACATACAGTTACAATACAAATACAGTTACAATTAGCCTAAAGTTTATGAATTCATATTAATAAAAAACTGAGCACACTCTACAGTAACACAGCATACTGTACAGTAACACAGTCAGCACGCTGTACAGTAACACAGTCAGCANAACACAGCACACTGTACAGTAACACAGTCAGCACACTGTACAGTAACACAGTCAGCACACTGTACAGTGACACAGCACGCTGTGCAGTAACACAGTCACAGCAATGAATTACACAACTGCATGAACTGATGCGCTCGCATTTCACCGTGACCTTTCCTTCATTCCGCTTCACTGCACTTATGTAACCTTCACATTCCCACCACGATTAACTCCCTTCCCCTCACTTCACTTCATTTCGCTTCACTTCAGCTCACTTCACTTCACTTTACTTTACTTCACTGCGTTTTTATGATTTCCACCACACCTTCACTTCACCTCACTTTTCACTTTCCTAACCCTCTTCCTAAAATTACCTGGTTTACAGGAGAGAGTGCCTAAAGCATCTGCAGGCAGTTGGTTCCACAGCTGGGTGGTTCTGTGTGACAGGTGCACATGGAATGACCATCAAAATGGAGCACAGTCTTAGGCAGTCATCCGGTTGTGCAGTTTCAACAAACCGTTTTGACGAGTCTGTGACTAATTCTTCGTCGATAAGTCTGCCGTCTGGTTTGACTGCACAAACTGAACCTCGCGGTGCCCCGTCTTTGGAGCCTTCACATTTGTGTTCCCCGTTTTGTACCAACAATTGCTGCGAGCAACGTTTACACAGCACTTCGCTGTTGTATTCATTTCGCCCTCCTCACCTGAAATGGAACAAATTTGCCACGCTCAGTCTTTTATATCACTTTCGTGTAATCCTTCTAAACTATTCTTGTGCCAGGTAGACATTACGGTAGCCTGAGGGCCGTAATATGTAACATTTCTCCAAAGCAAATTGGAGAATTTGTTCGCTCGTATTGAAACCAGTTTCTATGGTCACTGCTGTTGCTTGTGACTCCCTCAAACGTAGTTCCGGGGTTCGTGTCTCGAATCTGCAGCACTAGTCCCTTAAAGGGATTTCTTTGTCTCTGTTGAGTGTAACATCTGTGAAACTTACAGCTATAAATTGGGTACTACGTTGCTGTACGTTTTATAGAAACTTTGGTATCAGCAACCTGAAGATGGCGAGGTAATAACGCCGAAACATGTAGGATCTATGTGAACGATAGACCGGATAGAGAGTGTAGACTAGCGCATTTGTTCGTGTTCAGTAAGTGTCTTATCTTAAACGTAAGTTTGTAAGCAAGTTTTACTGCTCCGCCCCCCCACCCCCAAATATTCTACTAGGGCGCATGTTCTTGGCCACACTGCAAACTGCATCAACTGTGGACCGTTTGAGGAGGAGAAGTAGTTATTTGTATCTTCACATGTTTTGGAGGACTTTTCTGTCGCCAATCTGTGCTCTATCGCGTAAGAATGTGTGTGTGTGTGTGTGTGATTGTGATTGTGTGTGTTAGTGTTTGTGTGTGATTATGTGTGTTTGTGTGTGTGATTGTGTGTGTGAGATTGTGTGTGTTATTGTGTGTGTGTGAGATTGTGTGTTATTGTGTTTTGGTATATGAGATTGTGTATGTGATTGTGTGTGTGAGATTGTGTGTTATTGTGTTTTGGTATATGAGATTGTGTATGTGATTGTGTGTGTGAGATTGTGTGTTATTGTGTTTTGGTATATGAGATTGTGTGTGTGATTGTGTGATTGTGTGTGTGTGTGTGATTGTGTGATTGTGTGTGTGTGATTGTGTGTGTGTGTGTGATTGTGTGTGTGTGTGTGTGTGATTGTGTGTGTGTGTGTGATTGTGTGTGTGCGTATTTGCGCAGAGCCTGATAAATACAAAGAGACCTCTACTTCAGCTAGAAGCCATTCATGTGATTCTGTTCACACTTGTTTCGGCCACGCAAGGGTAATGTGAATGTTCGCTGTTGTTACAGTGCGTGTAGTGCCTAAGTATCCATAAGAGTTTTGCTGCAATTATAAAATTGTAATAGGTCTTATAAATAGGGCAGTTACGGAAAAGAAGGGACACGTGGGAAGGGGGTCCCTAGCAAAATTTCGTTTCTGCCCAGCGTGTACCTTGGTGTGACGGGTTTTCGCTCGTAAAAACTTTACAACAGAACTTGTTAACTCCGCACTTAATTTAATATCCAAGGGTGTTTATATTACAGAAACCGTGCGTTGTCATGAATCGTGCAGTTTTAAAGACCAACTGCGTGCACCTTTTAACATATATATATACATATATATATCAAGATGTTTAATTATGATCCTACATGTTTCGAACCAATAACTGGTTCATTTTCAGGGATTCACAAATTATAATTACACATACAGTCCAGAAATATAAATACAACCCTTAAATACAGCTGTTTAAAATACAAGTGTTAAAGTGTTAATATATAAGTACAATGTTAAAACACCAGAGGTGGTAGCCGTCAACACTTGTGCAGTGATTCCACACGTACTGCTAGTACGGCGGGGTGCATTACTGCAGGCGCACAGCAGTAACGCAGCCTGACTTATAAACACATTATTGAAGGAACGGTAGAAGTAATGAGAAGACGAGGAAGAATACGTAAGCAGCTACTGGATGATTTTAAGGGAAAAATAAGATACTGGAAATTGAAAAAGGAAGCACTAGATCGCCCTGTGTGGGGAACTCGCTTTGGAAGAAGCTATGGACCTGTCGTAAGGCAGACTACGCATGAATGAATGAATGAATGAATGAATGAATGAATGAATGAATGAATGAATGAATGAATGAATGAATGAAAGAATATTGTATTTACCACTGCTGTCCTTCCCATATGTGCTAGTCGCTGTGCCCATCTTATGTTTTTGAGTTACTTGATGTAAGAATATGTGTCAGACGTTACGCAAAATAAGCCATAATGACGCTCTCTTTCGACGCAGCAGCGTCTTCTTTTGTGTTTAGCTCAAAGACGTATGATAAGGCGAAGAGCAAGAAAACACGACTACGTAGTAATCACAGGATCCATTGATCCACATCTGAAGGAAAGGGACTGCTTAAAGGTCTTAAAAGTGTGTGGGAAGATGTTAAACCTGATGCTAAAGAAACGGGATGGGAGCGCGGGGATTCGGTTGATCTGGCTCGGGATAGTAACCAGTGGCGGACTGTTGTATATACAGGGTGGTAAATGTTGTATATACAGGGTGGTAAATATTCGGGTGTCATAAAATGTAACGAAATTGCTGATAAGCTGAACACCTGTTGTTGTCTTGTCAGCAACTCCTCTGCTGCAGGTGGCTGAGTGCTTAGGCTGTAGTCAGACACATCTATGCAGAATACATTCCAACTGCTTTCAGTTTATGTATGAAGTTAACCCTTTAAAGACGAAGCGTATCTGTTTTATATAAGGACTCAGTGCGTACCGCGCTGTAAACACTCTCCACTTCGGTTATAAAAACCAATCTCTTAATGTTTTATAAGGCAAAAGTTGCTGTTTGTTCTGAGATCGGTACAAAACACATAAACGCAATGTGAGCACCACGTAGAATTTTTTAACCCTTTAAAGACGAAGCGTATCTGTTTTATGTAAGGACTCAGTGCGTACCGCGCTGTAAACACTCTCCACTTCGGTTATAAAAACCAGTCTCTTAATGTTTTATAAGGCAAAAGTTGCTGTTTGTTCTGAGATCCGTACTGGGCCTGGGCTAGCATTCAGTCGCATTTTGATTATAAACGGGGGGCCTAACAAATTTAAACTCTTTAACAGTATGGCTGGTACTCTCCGCCATCAACGCCAAGACCCGCTGCATGGCCGCTTCCCTCGGACCTTTATTTTTCGTGGAACAAACGAAGCCCTAATTCGATCTGTCGCTGCGCTGCTGTGGGCCGCGATAGCTCAGTCGGTATAGCGACTCGCTACGGGCTGGACTGTCCGGGGATGGAATCCCGTTGGAGGCGAGATTTTCTGCACGCGTCCAAGCCGACCTTGGTACCTCCCCAGCCTCCTGTGCAATGGATAGCGGTTTAGAGTTAAAGCGGCCGGGGCGTGTCCTTCACCACCCACAACGATCTAGTGCCGAGGTTGAAGAAAAGATAGAGACATACCTGTGCTCCACCTCTGCCCATGCATGGCCTGTTCCAGGGTGACCTTTACCTTTACCTTTATCTTTCATCGCTGTGCTGCCATGTCGTAGTCCGTGGTGAAATGTTCGCTCCTCAACTCGGTGAGCATGGCACTTCAGGTACTTCAGGTACATGGACGGACACGCCACGACCCCCAGAAAAGATTTTGTTTGCCTTTGACGTGGCAAATCCCACACCCTAAGACTGACGCCAAGTTTTGAACCGCCTGTCTTTGTTTCCTGATGAGTCGTGGCTGCCACAGACAAAGTAGAGTCGAACTCGGTTATAACGTCATGAAAGGGACTGAATATTTGGTGTCCTTATAAACGAGTGTTGTTATAACCGAGGAGTGTAATGTTATGGCGAACAGTGAGGAATTAATTGGTACCACAGAATATCTGACGCTATAGGCGAGGTGTCGTATAAAACGTTGTCATTATAACCCGGTTCAACTGTATATTGTCGTATACCATGTGAAAGTATATATTCTCTCTGCAGTGACTACCAAGAATACCGTCTTTTAAGATGTGATGCCATGTAGTTTGGTAGAAACGTACCGACGTTTCGGAGGAACAGGAGGTTTACATCGTCTGGGTAATGGAAGCAGCACATTCCTCCTGACTTTCTGCAAGCCTTTAATCAGATTATAGGACGTTATGCGTAACAAACGGCACTTTTCCTTTTGTTCTGTTCTCCACAGCTACACGGGGTGGAGACAGTGTCCCCCCGCTTCCATACTTTGTGAATGTTTGCTACAAATAGGATATAAATCCTCGATCTATGCATAGATCAACAATAGGCAGTGAATGCCGCGTTGTGGCTGTGCTGCGGCGCTTCGCTGTAGCCCCCGTCCTCCACTTTGAATGCTACCAACAAATTTCGATATAGATTACAGTTTTACACGTCTGCCACACCCAACAAACGCCTGTCAAATTATTTTCTGAATGACGAGATATCGGAACGTCGGTATAAACCACTAATACCGTTCAGGGTTCACATTGTATTGATGCGGCTAAGCCTCTAGTGAACGCGCGTGGTCGAAAAAGACAGAAAAATACGCTTCCAGCATCTTTGTGCAAGTTGCCACGAGTTTGTATATATAAAAAAAAACAGCTCAGTCGATGTAAGAACTACGCTACGGACTGGCGGACCGAGGAATCGGTTTTCGATTGCAGCAGGGGCAGAGATTTTTCTTACCTCTAGAGCATCAGGGTGGCTGCCACGACCTTCCTTGTAGTAGAACTCGAAGTTTCAGGCTGTCTACACTTGCGACGCACATTAGTGCCTCTATACCGGTCTACACAGCATTATATGCGAGGAAAATGAAACCCATATCAACACCAACTGGAGAACTGAAATCTCGCCTACGCCTAAGTAGAGTTTCAGGGAGAAGGATGTAAGTCGCCGATTCCAGTGGCCGCGCGGTCTAACGCGTAGGTCTGCGGCCGAGCGCTTGCTGGGATCGTGGGTTCGAATCCCACAGGGGGGCATGGATGTTTGTCTTGTACAGTGTTTGTGTTGTGAGGTAGAGGTCTCTGCGACGGGCCGATCCCTCGTCCAGAGGAGTCCTACCGACTGTGGTGTGTGTCTGAGTGTGATCAACTGAAAATAAACAACCTCGACACCTGCTGTGAGTAGGTAGAAGACGGAAGGACTGCGAAAGGAAACGAAGATATAATTCGCGAAACTGCATTAATTTTGTCACACCCAAAGGATAATTACCATGCACACGGACGCTAGCCACAGGGCTTTCTACTGAGCTAGATTAAACAATCTATATACTGATGTTACCTGAGCTACACGGCGTGACATCTCAGTATATTGCGTTCGGACTTATTCCAGACTGGAGTACCGTTTTTGGTTGTTGCGTCATTCAGCAGAGATGTTAGATGCGCTCAGGGCTGACAATGATGTGACGTGCCTGTAACGCACAGCAAGGCATTTAATTATTTCTCAGTGCCGGGTCTCTTCATATAACTTCAAAGGACCTGCTATTTCCTGCGTTTATTTTCCTGCTGTTTTTGCCTTCAACAAAGAAGATATCCTAATTATATGCTTTGTAGCGTTTTGTTTCATAATAGCAAGGCATTTTGTTGTGAAATTTACAACGATGGTTGTGAGTTTTATCTAGAGTCACATTTCAGTCATCTTTGAGAAGAACTTTTAAGAATAAAATGATTCAAAATATACAAGCCAGGCTGTCAGCATTTCTTAATCAGCAGGAAGCTGATGGTTTTTACAGCTCGGCGCCCAATCAAAAATATATCCTGGCTTATCTGCGAGTTATTTTGTGTGAATATCCCGAGGAGCTGGAATTGGGCAGCGTAATTAGCTGGTAACGTTGGGTGTGTAGCTTAGAGAAGAGCAAACTGCAGTCCGCGTCCCTCACGTGCAGGTAGCAGTGTCTGTGTTGACACTTGCTGCTTGTTTCTTATTAAGCCCAATGGAATACACGTGATACGCTTGTGCAGTGACTTACTTCTAACGTGTTCTGACAGTGATAGGTTACCAACGTATATTTATCTTATTAATTCTAATTCTAAGACGCACGAGGCGACAGGGGAGTGGAGAAGACTACGTAAGGAGGAACTTAATGACCTGTACTCATCACCAAATATTATTCGGGTAATCAGATCGAGAAGAATGAGATGGGCGGGGCATGTAGCACGTATGGGGGAAAAGAGAGGTGCATACAGGGTTTTGGTGGGGAGACCTGAGGGAAGGCGACCACTTGGGAGAGCCAGGCGTAGATATAATATTAAAATGGATCTTGAAGAAGTGGGATGTGTGGGCATGGACTGGATTGAGCTGACTCAGGATAGTGACAGGTGGCGGGCTGTTGTGAATGCGGTAATGAACCTCAGGGTTCCATAAAATGCGGGTAATTTCTTGACTAGTTGAGAAACTGTTAGCTTCTCAAGAAGGCCTCTGGTCCATGGAGTTAGTTAATTCTACAGCCAGAGCCAACTCTTCGTTTTTAAAATACTTTTTGGCTACTGGTTTCGGTTCACAAGAGCCATCATGAGGCCACGATAGGAACTACACGCTGGAAAACGCCATGTGTTTTGTAAGCAGGGGATGGCCCCCTTGCACGGGAGATCCCCTGCTTACAAAACACATTGCGTTTTCCAGCTTGTAGCTTTTGTTGTGGACTGATTATGGCCCTTGTGAGCTGAAACCAGCAGCCAAAAAGGTATTTTAAAAACGAAGAGTTGGCTCTGGCTGTAGAATTAATAAGATAAATATACGCCTGTAATCTGTATGCCAGCGGCGCTGTCTTGCGTCGAGATGACACGTTAATCTACATTCCGACACTTGGTATATCTGATCTGGGCGCAGCCATAGATGTTATGGAATTTCTATGCATGCGCTGCATCAGAGGGATTAAACTATGGTAGGAACTAACGATATTAGAGGGGAGGACGCTGAAGAGATTGACGTCGAGGCGACATCTAGAGGCGGCCGAGTTTCTATGGCAACCTGGAGCCTTCACGCAAGGGCACCGCCACCCGTGACAGGATGTGCTAAGACGTCGCCTGTCACTTAAAGTGTGGTGCAATACGTGAGGCTGAACGCAGTAATCAGTGTGTCTTTTGACGTGTCATGCCGTTCGGAATATACGCACTTTAACACCAACGACATTACATTGTTCGGATTGTGACATTCCGGATTGATACACATAATGCGTGCTTTTTTGAACGCGAACGCGTTACACAGGAACATGACAGCCCTTCCTTCAGCGTTAACTCCGTGAAGATGGAGATAAAATATATCTTCGAAAAGCTGGTATCCACTGGCAAAAGCACACGGTGCCACTGCTGACACGACCACAAACTTCCTGGCCACCATGAACATCTGAATACGTGTAACGTCAAGTCCTTACCAAATTTGGGCTGCGTACTTATATACATCTGTCATTTAACCTTTTAAAGCCTAGCGGTAACTTTACATACCGCCAGGTTTAACATTAAAAAATTCTACGTGGTGCCCACATTGCGTTTATGTGTTTTGTACGGATCTCAGAACAAACAGCAACTTTTGCCTTATAAAACATTAAGAGACTGGTTTTTATAACCGAAGTGGAGAGTGTTTACAGCGCGGTACGCACTGAGTCCTTGTATAAAACAGATACGCTTCGTCTTTAACCTTTTAAAGCCTATCGGTAACCTTACGTACGACCAGGTTTAACATTAAAAAATTCTACGTGGTGCCCACATTGCGTTTATGTGTTTTGTACGGATCTCAGAACAAACAGCAACTTTTGCCTTATAAAACATTAAGAGACTGGTTTTTATAACCGAAGTGGAGAGTGTTTACAGCGCGGTACGCACTGAGTCCTTATATAAAACAGATACGCTTCGTCTTTAAAAGGTTAAGGCACAGTGTTTGCTATATAACAGTGTTTTAGCATTAGAAGATCTGCCCTTTGCTTACAAAAATAGAGACTCTATTTGTAATGATGCTCACAGTGAACTGATATTTGTCTAACGTCATGTACCAATTGAGATTTCTAATGCAGATGAAGTGTTTTGTAACAGATGGAAGCGGAACTCATAAATATTACTTTGATAATATTAAAAAATGGACTCACGTGATAATATTTTGGATTACAGCCATATAGAAACGAAGCAATTTACGGACACGTAAAACAATTGCAGGCATGAGACAGCGCAAACAACGGATCTAGCGGCAATAATGTGAGCAGATGTGTATAAAAATCGCAGCTCCAAATTGGATGGAACTGTTGAGGTGTTAATACTACTTTATCTCTTTTCCCATATTTCAGTTGCATCAGTTGTTTTTTGTATTGTAGGAGAGATCTGAGTTTGTGTTGTTTACATATGGAGGTTGTATTGTACTTGCTTGGTACCAGAATTTGTGCGAACTGAGTAGTCTTAGCAAGGTGAAGACTGAACAGAAGAAGAGAAGAATAAGGAGGAAGACGAAGTAGAAGAATAAAAAAATGACAGGGGTGTAGCAGCTGGCACTATATTTTCCTATGGGAGAAACAGAGAATTTATTTCTTTGAAAGTCCCCAGATTACGCCCTCTCATCCTCCTGGTAAATGTAGCCTGGAGATAAGGCAGAGCGTTTGGAATTTTTGAAAGGAGAGGGAATTGAGTGTTTGGTTATGTAACAAATAAAAGAAACTGAGCTTTTTGGGTCAGTTTTTTGTTTGGAGAGCTGCAATCCGATGAAATCTTGGTAATGACGAGGATGCTACATTTGTGTGGAAATTTTGAGTTGTTTTTAGGGCTGAAGAAGAATCCTGCAGTGCAACGTTGTATATTTGGCTACCAAGGAAAATATTTGCGCTAGGCCCGCTAGTAACCAGAGGAAACCTTGACTGATTTGCCCGGCGGCGTGATATTGCTCATGCACAGTGACTGCAAGCCAGGATTCCGGTGTTCAAACACAGCATCTGTAGTGGCAGATGATTTCTTGTTAAAAACTGACAGATATGTTGTACTTAGATTTTCACGTATTTTTCTTTGGATTTGTTTGAAGAATGAAAAATACCTAGGCAGTACATGAAGATCTGTTACTTGTCGTACAGCACACGCGCTGGGTTTGCATTAATTAACCCTTTAAAGACGAAGCGTATCTGTTTTATATAAGGACTCAGTGCGTACTGCGCTGTAAACACTCTCCACTTCGGTTATAAAAACCAGTCTCTTAATGTTTTATAAGGCAAAAGTTGCTGTTTGTTCTGAGATCCGTACAAAACACATAAACGCAATGTGGGCACCACGTAGAAATTTTTAACCCTTTAAAGACGAAGCGTATCTGTTTTATGTAAGGACTCAGTGCGTACCGCGCTGTAAACACTCTCCACTTCGGTTATAAAAACCAGTCTCTTAATGTTTTATAAGGCAAAAGTTGCTGTTTGTTCTGAGATCCGTACAAAACACATAAACGCAATGTGGGCACCAC
>BLKM01008344.1:0-12025 GCA_013340265.1 Coptotermes formosanus | reverse complement strand
CAGCTACTGTGCAGTGCTGCCCGCAATCCAACACTGTAACGTCGCCATTAATGCTTAGGCGGTATATCACTTCAGCGTTGACAATTTATATTTTCAAGTCCGCTAGTAGGAAGGTGACGCCGGTGGGGGCAATCGCCATGGCAACGTGTGCTTGTCACTGTCGTAGCCTCTCTTTATGTTGAAGAGAGCAGAGAGTGAGTCTGGGTGAATGGGGGATGGGAGAGAGGTGTAATGGGACATGAATAGGAGACGGACGACAGCTCAGGCGCTTAAAAGAGAGAGAGAGGGAGGAAGAGAGAACCGCCACTTGTGATGATATACGCACGCTCGTTCAACGAAAGAATTATGTCTCCTCCACCTACCATCAGTCCCTAACAATTGGATAATATGCGTCTTGCCATTCAGTGATTTTGTCGAATTGAGTAATTGTTCGTTTCGCCTGTAAAAGTATAATTATTTGTTTCCCGTGCGAAAAAGCTGGTCTACTTAGTAGCTGCACCAGACTATACCAGTGGGTGTGTGTGTGTGTGTGTGTGTGTGTGTGTGTGTGTGTGTGTGTGTATTGTAATCAGTATGAATCGTGTTAGGATAGCACACAAATTACAAAACGACCTTACGATACTACTCGTTCAGGAAACATACCCTCGTTCTAAAAAAGGGGAGGGTTTTAATGATGCAGAAATGTTTCGAACTGTTTGGTGTGCTTAACGGAGACACGAAGCGTGTCCATAATTTCAGTAGGTTTACAGCTTGTATCGACAGGCTTTTAAACCCTGAAAGTAGAAGTTCTCGAACTTTCCGCCTCGGCGGACCATTTAATTGTACGTTTGTCACCTTAATACAGATACAAATAAATGATTTATTTAAAATGTTTTAACGCTTGTATCATGTTTACAAAGCAAGTAATACCTCTTAGAATGTATTTTCTTATTTCAACCCTTTGATATAAAAATGGTGTATTTATGATGACACTAACTACAGTCTGTCCTGCTCAATCACTGAAGTTCTTAACTTCATGTTATCTTCGAATTCATGACTGCTTCTCTTCGTCGATTTAAGATCCAGTGATACAGAAAACTGCGTCACGGAAGCTGGTTGTAGCAAAAATCGAGCATTTTATGACTTTGTTTGATAGAGCTGAAAATGTCGTACGGAAGTTCAACCCGAAATCAATAAGAGGATTTTCTCCAAAGTCATTTTTAAGAGTGCCGTCCATCTTCAGATCACGCAGAGTGCCATCTTGACTTGGAGATCAGGCAGTACTACAAGATGCACAGGAATTCCGAGCCATTCCTCGTGAGAGTCCAGGTGTGGACTGCAGGCGCCAAAGTTACTCAGGAATCCTTTCAATTTTCCGTTCATTGCATCATAGGAATGCCCTCATCTGAGGCACCAACAAATCACTCGACTTTTCAGATATGCCTAGCTCATGACTGTCATCCACCTCCCAATCTACGTGGTGACAACGTTTACTTCGTTTGTCGAACATACTCGTAGTTGCTGTTTTCCTTGCAATGATGAGTTCAATGCATTCAGGTAACCAAATACATCAGCCATAAAAGCAATTTTACATAACTAGGAGAAATCAAACAGGATGTCAGACTGATAATACACTACTTACAGTTCTTGACGCGCCTCACAGACTCCTTTTAACATTTTTCCCGTTTATAGTCAATTTATCTGTGTGTGAAGAAGCTGTTGCGTGTGATCACTTCCAGTTTCTTCACACAGAACCTTAAAGTGTCAAAGCTACAGTTTTTAATACGATTAACAATTTTTACAACTTCTTTTAGTGTACTTTGCATTAATGGTGGTGTAAGCCTATATTTGGTCGCAACTTCCTCTCTGTAAACACAAAGATGTTTTCCCACCACTATAGAAGGGAATGCCGTTACCACAGCCCACTGTGCTTTCATTTTCCCTGTCAAAGCCCTCTCTTCATCCACAGTCAGACCAATGCATTTTTTCCCGTTATATTTGTTTGATTGTGCAATGTGTCTACAAAGGTTTGACGAGTAATAACTCTTAAATTTCGCGATAAAATTTATATTTGTCTAAGCAAACGAAATGGGATTCTTTATTTATATCCGTGGATTAACCAACTGTAACGTTCTGGCGCCTACAAGTCACGACCCGGTACTCAACATCTGCTGCGTTATTCGTTACGCGCCCTTCAACTGCCTCCGTGGACAAAGGGTTTTCTTCAATCAGGCACGACGATTTATCTTGGATCTTTAAACTTCTCATTGTTTTACCAACGAGTTTCATGACATTTCTTCATATGTGTGATTTCTTCTTGTTTCTGCAATCATAAGTGAAATTTTAAAAGATATTTTTGTTACCTTGCATAGCTCTTTTTTATCTGTGTCTGTACTTGATTTTTACACTAAACGCCAATTTTTTCTTCCCATAATAGGATTATCTGTTTGGATTATGTAACGGAAAGCGTTGTATTTACTGTGAAATAGGCACTGAATTTTTATGTGATATTTAGGTAAACTTCAGTCTTAAAACATGCCATGCCACTGCTCCGGCTGCTAATTGCCGGCTTCTCACCGCGGAGGCCCTTGTTCGATACCAAGCCAGCTTAAGTAAGTTTTGCGGTGACGAAAGTGGCACATGAGTAAGTTTGCTCTAAGAAATTCAGTTTTCCCCCTCCCAATATCTTTCACCAATGCTCCATACTCATCTTCATCAAAATAATAATCTTATCAAATGACAAGCCAGCAAAGCCTGGGAACCTTGAAATAAAGCCGTGCTCTTTGAGATATCTAAGAGCATCGGAGAGAAAAGTTCATTCAAATCGTTTCTTTCAGGCTTCAACTAAATAATCCAATGTAGATACAACTTGCCTGGCCAAAGTCTTTTACACGGGCAACAGATTTTTGCTATAATGATTTTGAAGAATTAACACATTTCTTTGGAAACCCCACTAAATTTTTTGTCACAATGAAAACAGAAGTAGTCTACAACTGCTTTCTGTAGGGACAGAAAATTAATATTCTCATAAGCACAAGGAAACCGTATTTTAAATAAACAGTATCAGGAATATGCTGAATATTGCATGTTACAGACGGTGTTTGGTATGTATAGCAACCACTGTAGTTTACACCCACTCCATGAAGTACAGCCCTCCTTGAGAAAAATAGTTCCTCAGGTAGCCAAGAAATTTCTCACTTATTTGGAAGTCGAAGGTTCCTTACCGAGTTCATAAGACTTTGGCACTGACCCGTATGCTGAGCTACATGAATCCAGGCAACAACCTAACGTCACATTCTTAAACATTAATTTTTGTATTATTATTCTTCCATAGAGCAGTTGGCATGGCGGCTCACTACGAGCTGGACCGTCCAGCATTCTGACCCCGGTGTGGGCGAGGTTTTCCAGACCCATCCAGACTGCCTTGGAGTCCCACCCAACCTCCTGTAAATGGAATACGGTATTTCTTTTCCGGGGGTAAAGCGGCCGGGACGTGGCCTTGAACACGCATCCCTTCTAGCGCCGGAGTCGAGTATGGATAGAGCTATAATTTTACCCTCCCTTTGCACCTACTTGGCATGAAATGGAAGAGCTTCTGCCTTTGTATAAAGCGTGTTTTTTTTTTCTGCTTGACTGAAAAGCGCCGGTCCACAACCTCCGCCAGCACTGCGTAGTATGCCACGTCTCGGGAGGGGTAAGAGTCGCTGAAGAGCGCTAGCCAAATATTCGCAGTGGTAATAACCTTCAGAAAGGCTAATAAAAAATCTCCAATGTTGCAGTAGATGCTGAAATTTTTACCCCCCTCTCCGAATGCACTTAGTATTTCTGCGGAATACGTTGTTGTTAACACTCTGGAATTCTCCGAAATTGTTAAAATTTCGCGGCGGATGTCGTATCTTAGTTCTTCCAGAGTGCACGGCTTGTTTTAAACACTTCATCTTTTAAACTTTCCCACAAATAAATGTCCCTTATCTTATCCGGTCGCGATTCTAACAATTTTGTGGTCCTTCGTGCAGACATTTCCGAAACACTCGTCTCTTGAGCTAGTCGTTTAAGAGATTTTCTTGGTGCAGTTTCAAGTACAGCACCAATATCATCCAATTTCTCTTCTGTCAGCAGATTTCGTTTCCTGTCTGGCTTTTTGTCCAGCAGCGATCCTGTTGTTTTCAGGTTATTGACTAAGCTGTGTATACCTTGTTTACTTGGAACTCATTCTCCTGGAAAACTGGCACCCAAATATTCTGCGACATTTTCCTGCAGATTCGTATCTGAAATAGAGTTGTACTAAAAACATACGCTGTTGAATAGGGTATCTGACAAAACGCATGTTTCTATAATGCCGAACGGTCGACTGAGAACTGCATTGCGGGAAGCAAAGGCAATGATTCATGGTGTAAGAAACATATAGCACACAGCTTCTACTACGCTCGCACATTTTAAAGCACTGCGATTGGTTTTCCTTTGCCACGTAATCAGGCTCTGTCTTTGGCCCTATGGTTCCTTGGTTTGACACATTGTGACTTTTATTTGTGGGGATATTTAAAAGTTAAAGTGTATAAAACATATCCCCACACTGCGGAAGAACTAAGAAATAACATCCTACGCGAGAGTTCAACAATTCCCCGGGAAGAACTCCAAATAGTCAACGGCAACGTGTTCCGCAGGTATGCTGTGTGCATTCGGTTAGAAGGGCAAAGATTTCAGCATATGCTGCAGCACTGGTGAGTTTTACTAGAGAGTCTAAATGTTATTATCACATCGCTCCTTTGTTCAGCTCCCTGCATCGACTGCTAAATCCTCCGAGACACGGAGTACGAAGCAATCTGGCGGCGCGTTGCGCTGGCGCTAATCGGTCAAGCAGGAAATGGTGCGCTGTCTATTATCCTACCATCTACGGCCAGGTCTTTCAAGATTTCCTTTACTGCGCGTTTGCCCACCAAAACCCCTATGCATTTCCCTTCTCTGTCATAGTGCCCACATGACCTAACCCACTGAAAATTTTTTATTTTACCACCTAAGCAAATCTGGCGAAGAGTAAAAATTAGGGAGCATCTCACTACACAGTTTTCTTCAGCCGTCTCTTACTGTTGCCTTTTAAGGTGGAAATATTCTCCTCAACAGTGTCAGTCTATATAGCCATTTTGCTTCTTGAAAAACTTGAAGCAATGACACGTCAGTAACTGGAAGTGACAGAAGCACCTGTTAGGTAACAGAGCCAGGGGGCGCGGCCCATGACTTGGAAATAAGGCCTCTGTGATTTGCGTTTTGAATTACGAACGTGTGTGTTTTATTTTCATTCCTTAATTACTTTTTTCATTTCTTGTGACTTATTTTACGGCGCTGTCAGTAACCCAAGCTATGTGTATATGTATAGGTATATATATGTTTATGTATATGTGCGAGTATAATGTGTGTGTGTGTGTGTATGTGTGTGTGTGTGTGTGTCTGTGTGTGTGTGTGTGTGTGTCTGTGTGTGTCTGTGTGTGTGTGTGTGTGTGTGTGTCTGTGTGTGTGTGTGTGTGTGTGTGTGTGTGTGTAAACCATGGAAATTCGAGTGTGACTCAATCAAACACCAAGCTACTGCTATTATATACATATATATATATATATATATCGCGAAATGTTATAAAGAATTACGGATTGAAAGAATTTGGAAGGCATTCGCATGAAGTGAATGAGGAGAACCTCAGTATATTCACTGATAAGGCTGACACTGGATCTAGGCTACTCCTGAATACAAGTTTCAGCGTTGTCGCTATACCAGTCCTTTCGGCCCTATAGCTTTTTTTTAAACATTACATCGCACAACAAATGTGAGTGAGGCATTTCATTTTTATTTTATAGTGTACAAAAGCCGTTCTTAACCTGTGGTCCACCGGGTCCGTGGGTGGATTTCAGGGGGTCCGTGAACTTGGACGGGAAAAAAATTACAACTTTATTTTCACTAATCTCTAACTGAAATTTAGCTTTTCATTCAATAAGTAATGTAGGCAACAAAGTAATTTATGGCCTCTAGACACAAAAAAGTTTGTTAAATTCCATAACTCTTACCATCTAAAATTATTATAGCCTAAGAAAGGAAAAACACAGTACATTTGCCATCGCACTGAAATGTCTTCTTGGAAAAATGGAATTTAATTTTACGAGTAATTTGCTTTTGTTTTCAATTTATTCATTGTCTTGTTATTGATTTAATGGATTAATTAAGACGCACATATATTGCCATACCACAGATTTGTCATTGTTTAATGTTTTTAAAACTCTATTTGAGCATAACTGTTTCCTTTTTAATACAGATGTAGATTCTAATCTATGTATTTTTTGTACGTAAACACATTTTTCTGAGAAAAGATCCGTAGGTTTCACCAGAATCTCAAAGCGGTCCACGACACAAGAAAGGTAAAGAAGCCCTGATCTACGGTAATTCGTTTGTTTGTTACAAAAACTATGATGTTGAGTATTGCAATAATTACATTATATCCCGCAAATAGAAACATAAATAACTTGTTTATGCTGCAACTGTATGTTTTCAGCGCGGTTAGTAGCAGCTCGTAATAGCGACAAAGTAAGCGAGTGGCGCGACGTACGGTACGGTAATTTAGATGGGGCGGTGGGGGAGAGAGTATTCCTATTATACGGGGCTATCAACAAGCAAAGCTAGCAAGGGGGATGATGATGCTGCTGATGATGATGATGTGTTTGACGCCACTACTGCTACCGGCGGCCGTTTACCGAAACACGGAGCCCATTGCTTTCTGTAAGCAGTAATCGTTCGACCGCTGGCTTGGCAGGTTGGTGTGCTGTGTGTCTCCAGACATCGAGGCTGCAAGCAACACAGAATAGTTATCACCTGCTTATACCACGCACTACCTAGCGGCAACAGCCTGTTACTACAAGTGTCAAGGATACTGAGAGTGTTAAATGTATTTAATTGAAATAGTGTTGTTACGTCATTGGCAGTGACAGTATTGTTATTTTAATGGCGTACGTCATGGAAAACAAAGAATCAACTGTGTGTCGGAGGTTCTTTTAGGAGACATTATACTTTCTTTACTACAATTATGTCGTGTTTACAGGGTAATTCATAATGCAGTGATTTAAGGACGCATATTGTCATTTGATAACATTACGCTGCTCTATAAACGGTGACATGTGTAACATAAAATCCCGAGATATAGTTCTTTTTGTTAGAAGGATGAGAATTAATAGAAAACGAACCTGTCTGCAGTATATCACATTAGATTAATTTCATCCTTATTGGTATTAAACAAAAAGAAAGTCAAGGGTTGTTTTATTTGACCGAGTGATGCGAAAATGTGCCAGTGCAAGAATACAGTTTGTGCTGTGTATCAGTGATATGTGTTGTTACACTGCAAAGGATCGATTAATTTGAAAAAGTGGGCGTTGTATTGCTTGTTTTTGGTGGACCGACTGTACATTACATTGACGGCATATCTGTTGCAACAACAGCCCCCGGCGGAAGGAAGGGGGCCAGTAAATTCTGTTTTGAAGTGATAATGCGTGAGCTTATTAACCCCAATAGAAAATGCGCCGTAGTATTGATATGATGGGAAAGAAAAAAAAGATATATGTATTCGTGATCCATCTGTATGCTTCAATATATTTTATAGGCTAAATATCAAGAGGTGGTTAACATTTTAAATTCGTGCTAATATAGTCATACATCAGTGATTGTTTATGCATGCCTTCCTCAATTAAAAAGTTAAACACGTTTTTATTTCTTTCCATCTCTGGTGTAGCGTGTGTTAGTGTTTGAGGTGAATGAATTCATGTTTGAGATTCGTGACTGGCGAGCATTCTTATTCTTCCCAGCATGCAACAACCACAACAAACAAAACAACATCAACAGCCGCAACCACAACGTGAAGGCATAGTCATTAACAGTGTGCACAATCACGCAGCTTCCGCAAATATTGTTGTGAAGAACAACAGTAACAAAACCAATAACAACAATACAGTTCGGTGTCGTAGCAGTGGTGGCAGCCGGACAAGTAGCGAGAGTAGTAACAGTGACATAAACAATGGAGGCAGCCCGGTGGGCAGTCCATCTGAAGGAGCCATGTCGTCACCAGCGCCTAGTGACGTCACTTTGCTAAGAGCGACGCCTGCAACAATAGCAACAATGGACTCTAAGACACATTATAGTGGAATGACAGCAACAGTGGGCGTCATTTCTCCAATAGACGGAAGCATTTCGATGTCATCTGCCAGCAGCTCATGGCACCCACATGTATACGCTAAACCACCCAAGAATCCGACACCGCATTTTATATCTGATATTATGGGCTGGGGCTCGTGCAATTCAC
This sequence comes from Coptotermes formosanus, assembly GCA_013340265.1. NCBI lineage: Eukaryota > Metazoa > Arthropoda > Insecta > Blattodea > Rhinotermitidae > Coptotermes > Coptotermes formosanus. The sequence continues at coordinate 3,719 of BLKM01008344.1, read as the reverse complement.
ACAGTAACAATAACAATATTAATGCAAACAACAAGAAGCCGTCCCCGCCTATTTTGGTCGCTCCGACGCCCATAAGAGCGACACCGCCGCCGCTAATACCGCCAAGAGCATCTCCAGGCTCTGTCCTACATCCTCCCCCGCCACCAACGCCTTCGCTCACCACAGAAGACGAAGACGATGAACTGAGTAATGAGCCACTCAACTTGACAACAAAGAGCCGAGACGCTTCGCCTACGTCTTCGATAGGTTCTATGATCGGCGTCCCGGCCACGGTCAGAACACTTACTCCTCCGATGCCACCGCAACTTATCGGGAAAGGAACCCCAAACCATCTTCATCATAGACCACCGCCGTTTCGGGAGCCTCCAATTAATGGCATTGATTGTTCGCGTGCTGTGGTCACTATGAACGGACGCCCACCGTCGGATGTTACGTCGTCTTCCCCCGCTGCGACAACTGCTGTCGGATGCAAGAGCAGTCACACCATCAACCGGAGCAAAGGTAGGATCCGCTTGTTTTTGTTTGTGTGAGTGTCGCCTGGTTTCGTGCAGGATCTCCATTGGACAGTTCAATTTAACAGTCATTAGGAATTATATTTTTTGTTGCTCGTTTTAGCCGCATTAATATAGTGTATAATTGCTACTTCGGGTATAAATATTTCGATTCGTAAACGATCTAGATAGTCCAGAGACCCACTTAACATTACATGTTTTCTACTCATTACTCCGCTAACTCGGTCTGACTTTCTGCCCAATTTTTAAAGGGCTCTGTATTGTCATAGGTCATTAACTTTTCTCTGTAACAGCGACCGAAGCGCATCAGTACGCATACGGTCGATGTGTTACGTTAAAGTCATTAGACACAAGTTAGGAAACGCACACAGCAAAACGGTTTTGGCCTGTTAGCAAATTTCTGTATAATGGTCTCGAAAACGCTAAAACTTTAGGAAAATATCTAGGTCTATTAAACTTGAAATGTATGCTCCAGTTTTTTGTATTTCTGTTGTTCGAAATATTTTCCCTAATAAATACATGGTTATTCGAAAAGAGGATAAGAGTTTCACATGTTTATAATGAAGTAACCAGTGACACGTGTCAGTTCTTAAGAAAACTCTCAAAGTTTGTTTGTAAGAGATCCCCAGCAATTTGTAGGCCTATATATAACGCCATTGTAGGTTGAGTGCTTAGTTCGTTATAAACATGTGAAACTGTTACTTTTTTTTTTTTGAATTACGCTGTATTCAGTGGTACGAGCGAGATGCGTGTGGAAGCGCTGAACTCCTGCTGTAAACCAGTGCAGAGCGACCTTTTATTCTACAAGGGTTATTTGAAAATCTAAAAACCCTGCGCGGGCTGCAAGTCAACCGTTGATGGTAAAAATATTACTTTTCCTAGAACGTGTGATATATATTAAGCGAATAAGGGACTAAAATTGTTACTGAGTAATATTATTGAAATAAAAATTAACATTGTCATTAATTATAATTTAATTTTAAGAATGAACATTATTTTTGAAGAACAGAAGGATTTCAATGAGAAGTTATCCTCTGTTTCTTCCACACCGATAACTATTTAAAAGAAATTCACAGACTTGCATTTTGTAAGACTATGGCAGAAACCTACTTCTTCTAGTTATTATTAGAACATAGCCACTTAAAACTGAAACAGCAGGGAAGGTGCTGGATGTTGCCAGTTTCTATTTTTCTCACTTTTTGCAATGTCAAACATTGTAAATGTTCCAAAATGGGATGTTCCCATGCAACAAGCATAAAGCAGGCTGCAAATTAAATACTTTTTATTAAATTTAGGTGTATGTAAAATGATTGCCAAACTAGAGAATTGTCCTTCATTCTGTTGGGCGAATATAAGCGTGACTGTAAACAAACATTGGCCGCAGACGTAAGTCCGACGTGCTGTGGATTGCATATCGGTTATGTAAACTGTCCGCTATGTTTTTCCGATTCTAACCGTAATTGTATTTTTGCGATATATTTTAGCAAACATTCGTAGTGTAAAATTTAATCATAATTCGTTTAGTTGCCACTGGGTTGTATCACACGAACAAAGGTGCAGAAGGCGAAGTGATAGACGTATTTCTGTAGCTATTTAATGTGGACGCTCCAAGAAAGAGTTCTGATGCCAATTAAAGTTTTCATCACAAATGCGAATGTGTTGTGATTAACTTCCCGAATTTGGAATTTCAAGTCCTAAACACGTCTGAGGCAGTGAGGGTACACAAACTGCCTCATTATCTGAGCATGAGATGTAAAACAACAGAAACACTGACGGTACACAAAGTGCATTAGTATCTGAGCATAAGACGTAACTCAGCTGAGACAATGAAGGTACAGAATCTGCCTTAGTATCTGAGCATAAGATGTAAATCAACTGAGACAGTGAAGGTACACAAGCAGCCTTAGTGTTTGAGCATAAGATGTAGCTCAACTGAGACACTGAAAGTACATAGACTGCCTTAATGTCTGAGCATAAGCAGTAACTGAGACACTGAAAGTACATAGACTGCCTTAATGTCTGAGCATAAGCAGTAACTGAGACACTGAAGGTACATAGAATGCCTTAGTGTCTGAGCATAAGCAGTAACTGAGACACTGAAGGTACATAGAATGCCTTAGTGTCTGAGCATCAGCAGTAACTGAGACACTGAAGGTACATAGAATGCCTTAGTGTCTGAGTATCAGCAGTAACTGAGACACTGAAGGTACATAGAATGCCTTAGTGTCTAAGCATCAGCAGTAACTGAGACACTGAAGGTACATAGAATGCCTTAGTGCCTGAGCATAAGCAGTAACTGAGACACTGAAGGTACATAGAATGCCTTAGTGTCTGAGCATCAGCAGTTACTCAGCAGGGACACTGGAGGAACAAAAACTGCCATAGTATCTGAGCAAGGTGTAGTATGTCACTTTTTCTTACTTACGACCTCGAACCAAGCTGGTGTTTGAATCGTATATGAAGAAATTAAAATAATAATACCAGGAAACTGCAATAAATCTGCAGACATTTTGCGTGTAAGACTTAGGCGTGTTGATCTGTAGGTCAGATGCTGCAGACGCCATATATGAAAATGAGTGACGGTTGTAGTTTTCGAACAGAGAACTTGTCTTAAGAGCCGTGTAACAGTTTCAAGGGCATCGAGTATTAGGATTCTTCTGGGATGTGACGCCGTTTGTTTTGGTATTACTAGACGTAACCTTCCTGAAGACCGTGATCTTAACCGGCAGTAGTGAGAAATTTCGTAATTCCGCTAGTAGGCTATTTGGCACGGGCCGTGTTTGTACACAGTATGACGACATGGCAGGTTTAATTCAGTATTATGAAACTGATTTATAAATAAATTCCGATGTGACTAATGTGCAAATGAAGTGTGTCCTCACAGAATCTTGAATTTCGCTCTGCGCGTACGTTTATCTTTGTATGTTTTAACCCACACTTTAGTGTATTGTAACGTACTGAAGAAAAGTAAGCCTGCAGTTCTTTGTGAAGTTTAGCTAAGTGAATATAGCTGAGCAAGACCATTGTAAAGTAACATTAACAGCAAAACCATCAGGCGTTGTAATACCTTATTCATCCTCATCATCATCATCATGATCATCAACAACAATAATGACGACGACGACGACGACGACGACAACAACAACAACAACAGAAGCAACACCACCACCACCACCACCACCACCACCACCACCACCACCACCACCA
>BLKM01008330.1:0-68704 GCA_013340265.1 Coptotermes formosanus | reverse complement strand
ACGTTACGGTGGCAACAAGCGCCCGCCACGTACCGCTTTCCTGCACCGCACAAACACAGTACACACAGTCCGGCACTGATTGTTTAGGGCACGTGTTAATCTCATGCCGCAAATTGGCCGAAATCTCCCAAGCGGTATCTTTCGGTCACGTTTCTTGAAATACGTTTTATGTTCCTTTCCTGTACTCTGTTGAAATAATGTCTAACAACAAGATGCAGAGGAGGTAACGGGGGTCCAGACAGTGAGAGGGAAGTTTGGTAACTGTGTTTTGCGACATATCGAGAGCATTAATTGTGTGTCTGTTGTACGGAACTGGATGCAAGGTGTCGAAGTGTTCCTTGTTCTTTCACCTGCCTTCTCAACGCAGGTACTGTGCAGTACGCATGCAGCAGAGTTATAAAGGAGATTTATTTTTAATTTCAGATCTCGGCAGAAGCATTCCTTCACCTCCTCCATGTGCCTGGAACCTAACCATGGCACTACCGCCCTTCGGTACCTTCCAAATCCTCCTCTGCGTCGACCACCAACCACCACAACTGATCAAACTCCCCTCAATTTTACCAACCCTGAATGCACTTCCTTAAATTTCCAGACACACCGAACCTACGGACATATTTCCCCTCTCCCACGCACAGTCTCTGTACCAGTAACTTCATCTGTCCCTGAACATTCCTGTACAGCGCCCGTTATTGCAGCCTTCAGCTGTAGGCAAGGCAGCACGAACATCAGCAGCAATCGGCTACAAAGCACTGAAGAGTTACGTGGCAACCAGTGGGTCACGCTGTGAGACACAGTGCAGTGTGCCGTACTGAACGCAATACTGACTGAGCACTGTACAGAGTGTGAGTGTGTGTGCAATATTGGTTTGTGGAGTCTAAATGTGCTCTGTCAAGTGCACTGTGAACTTTGTGATTTACAGTTTGCACGAACTGTGCACATTTGTTTGTGCACTGCAATAAATTCTGAAACACTTCAAGTGATAAAATATATTATTTAACGTCGATGTGCCAACTGTATATGTTACAACGTACTGTATCAGGCAATCCTGTTTCCGTCACCACCAGCGGTATTCCGGCCCTCCGTGCCTCTATGTATTTTCTGTTCAGCTTAGAGTAATGTTGCCATCTTTGACCCGGCAAAACCGATAGACAACCGTGATATTGCAAATACTGTTGGTAGCACTGGCCCGTTAAGGGTTGCGGCAGCAGCAAGAAGTGACGTGTCATCTTGTTCAGTTTTCTCAGTTTGGTATGTGCAGAGGCCACTGCGGTGGCGCAGTTGGCTGAGGTGCCGCGCTACAAGCCGGAAGGTCACGGGTTCCATTCCCGATGAGGTCACTGACTTTGTCCTTCCGGCCGCAATATAGCTTTGGGGTCGACTCAGCCTCTAAAAGAAATGAGTACCAGGAATATTTCTTGGGGCCAGGGGTAAAGGCGGCCGGTGTGTAGGGCTGACAACCTTACCACCTGCATGTGCCTAGCACTTCCGGTACTTCATTAAATGAATACCAACTTAATTTGTGGACTTGAATGAGATTTGTGGCTTCTTTGAACTTATGAACTGCGTTTTATACGGCGAGCAAAAATATCACGAGGTATTTAGTACTTCTAATAACTGTAAGGTACGCGGTAAATGCAAAATTGTCTCTTGTCCACAACTGTGACTTAATTACTGATTTCATGCACGGGTGTTCACGGGTTCCTTGCAAAAATTCAGGTCAAAGGGTATCCAGGGTCATGCCGTATATACAAGTGCACGTTCACACCATAACCTGCCATGAAAGAACAGAAGGAGAGCACAGGTATAGCTGTACTCTTTCTTTGACCTCAGCGCTAGAGGGTGGGTGGTCAAGGCCACGAGCCGGCAGCTTTATCCCCAGGACTGAGCCGGTACTCTTTGTAGAGCGGCTGGGTGGGCCCCAGGGTCAGTCTGGACGCGTGTCGAAAATATGGCTCCCTCCGGATTTCGAAACCCGGAGCGTCCAGCCCGGAGCGAGTCGTTGTATACATACACATATATAAACACATAATGTGATTTTGGTGGGGAGGCCTGAGGGAAGGCGACCACTTGGGAGACCCACACGTAGATGGGAGGATAATATTAAAATGGATCTTCAAGCAGTGGATGGGGCATGGACTGGATTTTGCTGGCTCAAGATAGAGACAGGTCGGAGGCTGTTGTGAATGCGGCAATGAACCCCCGGTTTCCATAAAATGCGGGAATTTCATGATTAACTGAGAAACTCTTACCTTCGCAAGAAGGCCTCTGCTCCATGAAGTTAGTTAGTTAATTAATTGGTTGGTTGGCTGGTTAATTGGTTAGTTAGTTAGCTAGTTAGTTAGTTACTTAATTGATTGGTTGGTTGGTTAATTGGTTAGTTAGTTAGCTAGTTAGCTAGCTAGCTAGCTAGTTAGTTACTTAGTTAATTGGTTGGTTGGCTGGTTAATTGGTTAGTTAGCTAGTTAGTTACTTAATTGATTGGTTGGTTAATTGGTTAGTTAGTTAGCTAGTTAGCTAGTTAGTTAATTGGTTGGTTGGCTGGTTAATTGGTTAGGTAGTTAGGTAATTAGTTAACTAGTTAGTTAGTTAGTTAGTTAGTTATACACATAATATTATTCACCCCGTAGTCTCTCTCACAACAGGTCAGCAGCCTCTTCGTAAGCGAGTTCTCGACCGAGTGGGATCTAGTGCTTCCTCCTTCAATTTCCAGTACCGTCTCGTTTCCTTAAGGTCATACAGTAACTGCTTAAGTTTTCTTCTTCTTCCTGTCACTTGTGTCCTTCTCTCTGTCTTCCCTTCAATAAAGTGTTTTAGAAGCCGTAGCACGGCCTATGCGTAATATATTGTCAAATCTGAGATAACAATTTTTTGTGACATAGAATTGTGCCAAATGTGTACACCCTCAAAACGCCTTCAAATGAGCCGGAACATGTGGCAGTGATTGGGTTTTTAACCTTTTAAAGCCTATCGGAAACTTTACGTACCACCAGGTTTAATATTAAAAAATTCTACGTGGTGCCCACATTGCGTTTATGTGTTTTGTACGGATCTCAGAACAAACAGCAACTTTTGCCTTATAAAACATTAAGAGACTGGTTTTTATAACCGAAGTGGAGAGTGTTTACAGCGCGGTACGCACTGAGTCCTTATATAAAACAGATGGGCTTCGTCTTTAAAGGGTTAATAAAGAGCTGTGTCTGACAGCTATTTATCGGGATCTTCTTCGTATGAAACGTAACGCGAAGTATCATATTTTCCTGTTCTGCCTTGTTTCGACGTCAACGACGTTTGAGGGTCTGCACAGTATGAAGATCGCCGAATTCGCCTGATACCTGATACACTCTCACATTCTCTTCTCCCATGGCCAAACTTTATTGAATCTTACCAGGCCCCTATCATTCGACCTTGCCCAATTTTTTATTGCCTTCTTCAGGACAAGGGGATGCTGTTTGCAAAGGGGTACGTTGATCATTGTGTCGGGCCAGGATGTGCTTCACAGAGTTCGGGTTACTCAAAGGTTCATGCGACAAGATCTGATCCCGCCTCTTGAATAGAGGATATCAAGAGAAGTGATTCTGAGGACAAGACAGGACTATGTAGCTACTTTGGGGGACACGGCTGGATTCCTAGTAAACAGTTACAGACGTTTCCGAGAGACATGCTGCCTTCATATTCAGGGTCAAGCAGTTTTAACTATTTACCACTGCACACGACGTAACATCCATACTTCTGCCGAAACATGAAATATCGCAAAGATTTCTGATATTTCTGATGTGAGAAGTTAATATAATCTTTTCGTATAAGATCTTTTCCCCCCCCTTTTAAATTAAGATAAAAACCTTCCCCTGCCCACGTCGTGAAAAAATATAAGTGGTGGAGAGTTACAGCTCCACTCATTCTAACATCGGCATTAGCTGGAGGGTAGTGGTTTAATTCACGCCTCTGCCGCATTAGCCGTGAGAAACAACCCCGGTACAAACTGACCAAGAAACTGGGTCTGTCCCAGAATCGGTCTTTACGTTTTGGAGAAAAGCCTCTTGTTCCTACTGGGATTTGAACTCTGGACCGCCCAACCCGTAGCCTAGTCACTATACAGACTTTTATTGAGATTCGGCCATCACTTGTTTATTTACTATCACAAAACGTACCGGGAAAACAAACCCGTCAAAAAATGAGACTGCAATTTAAAGCGGAAGATAATGTACATATTCATATACGAATAACCATTATGGTGAGTGGACGGAAACACGGCACTCTTGGTACAGCCTTACTTAACCCTTTAAAGACGAAGCGTATCTGTTTTATGTAAGGACTCAGTGCGTACCGCGCTGTAAACACTCTCCACTTCGGTTATAAAAACCAGTCTCTTAATGTTTTATAAGGCAAAGTTGCTGTTTGTTCTGAGATCCGTACAAAACACATAAACGCAAGGTGGGCACCACCTAGCATTTTATAATGTTAAGCCTGGTGGTACGTAAAGTTACCGCTAGGCTTTAAAAGGTTAAGGTCAAAAAACGTACCTAACTAACTCCATGGAGCAGAGGCCTTCTTAAGAAGCTAACAGTTTCTCAGCTAGTCAAGAATTTCCCCACATTTTATGGAACCCGGAATCTCATTACCGCATTTACAAGAGAACGCAACCTCTCCCTATCCCGAGCCAGCTCAATCCAATCCATACCCCAACCCACTTCTTGAAGATCCATTTCAATATTATCCTCCCATCTATGCCTGTGTCTTCCAAGTGTTCCGTTTCCTACAGGTCTCCCTACCAAAATCCTGTATGCACCTCCCCCGTAAGTGCTACATGCCCCGCCCATCTTATTCTTCTCGATTTGATTAAGCGAATAATATTTAAATTTAATAAGTAATATGAAATAAGTATATGATTTGGAGTGACATCCAGACCCTTAGATTGGTGTTCCCACATTGCCAAAATTTGTATTTCGAATGTGTGGTAGCCGCAGTGCCCTTTGGGACTATGCCACATATGTCACTTTTACCCTCTGAAGGGCTCACCAATCTCCCTCCACTTTCGCTTTCACTGCAGAAAGCATGGCGCTTTGTTGTTCGGATCCACTAGAGTGTTATCAAATTACAATGCAAAGTAGTGCAGTCTTCCAGCAAGGATTAGTTAGACCTTCGCCGATTTTCCTTCTGTCCGCATAACAATGAGAACATCGGACGTGGCAAGAGATAGCAGCGGACTTTGGAGGGAGAAGCTTTGTTTTGGTCTAATGAAGGAACGGTCATGTGCATATACATACAATTAATTAATTAATTAATTAATTAATGACTAAACCAATAAGGAAATAAGAAGTTACTTGATAGAAAAAATTCCCTTATGTTTCAGATGTTAATTAATTAATTTAAAAAATATATAACACGTCATAAAATTCAAAATTTTCAAAATTAACTCCGAATTGAAGCCGATTCCAGTGGCCGCGCGGTCTAAGGCGTAGGTCTGCGGCCGAGCGATTGCTGAGATCGTGGGTTGGAATCCCACAGGGGGCATGGGTGTTTGTCTCTTGTACAGTGTTTGTGTTGTCAGGTAGAGGTCTCTGCGACGGGCCGATCCCTCGTCCAGAGGAGTCCTACCGACTGTGGTGTGTGTCTGAGTGTGATCAAGTGAAAATAAACAACCTCGACACCTGCTGTGAGTAGGTAGAAGAGGGAAGGACTGCGAATTCTGAACTGAATCGAGACCCAGAGGACTGAATTCATAATAATACTGATTTATTTATAATTAATTTTATACTGAAAAACTACACACCAAAAGGCAGAAGGAACTAGGGAAGACCAATGAAGAGACTTCTGGATGATTGAGATCGGAACGGGTCAACAAGTGGCCAAACTCCATGATGATGATGATGATGATGATGATGATGATGAATTTTACGTATGAATGAATGAATAAGTGAATAAGAAAATAACAAGTTACTTGATACAAAGAATCCCATAATGTTGAAAGGACTAGTTATTTAAATTGTAGAAAACAACACTAAATTAAAAATTTTCAAAATTAGTTCTGAACCGAATCAAGACCCAGAGGACTGAATTCGTAATTTGGTCTATACCTAACTAATTTTACACCACCATTAATAACTCACACAATGCAAACGGATTTACAAAATGACTGATTCACCAAAAAAAATGAAAGTAACGAAAAGTAACAAATGGCTATGGTCTGATATGAGGTACTGTCGAAGGAAATTTCCTGGTGAAACGGAGAGGAAACAAAGTGCCAGACTGGCAGGTTTGTGGGCCAAGATTTGAAACCGGAACCTCAAAAGGCCAAGAAGAAGTGGTGGTAATGAAGTGATGTTTAAGGAATGACACTGCAAGAAGAATGAAAAAATGAATACACAATTAAGCCTTTAGAGACGAAGCTTTATATAAGCTCTGTTTTATATAAGGACTCAGTGCGTACCGCGCTGTAAACACTCTCCACTTCGGTTATAAAAACCAATCTCTTAATGTTTTATAAGGCAAAAGTTGCAATTTTGTTCTGAGATCCCTACAAAACACATAAACGCAATGTGGGCACCACGTAGAATTTTGTAATTTTACACCTGGTCCTATGTAAAGTTATCGCTAGGCTTTAAAAGGTTAAACAATTAATTTGATGAATAATCAAGACCTAACCTACAGTGTGCAACTAACAAACTCATCGAACGAACGGTACAAAATCCGTTCTTGTTTTCACATAATCTATTTTATATTTCTGTCCTTCCATATACGGACAAGTGGCGAACTCTTGTGAAGGAGGTAACAAAATTTTCGGTTCCAAAAAAGAATTCCTTGTCCAACTAAGGAACTGTCAGCTTCGCAAGAAAGTTCCTTTTCCCCTCAGCATCTTAGACAAGTCGATGCTTTCCAATGTTTACAGTGAGATTCCCATTCAAAATTTTGTAACAATTTCTTCTTTCCGCCACAGCAATTACATATATTTGTGTCAAGTTGTTACTGGGAACATAAAAATATTACTGCAGTACAGATAAATCTTTTGTAACTCTGTTTGTGACAAGAAACACTGCTTAGTTGTCGGCAAATATTCTTTGACCAAAAGTATTTGAACTGTAGACTGGAAGTGAGTAATTGCTGCTGGATTATTTCTTTCTTTCTTAGCCTTCCCTCTACTACCTACTTGTTCATAGCAGGTGTCGAGGGTTTTTGTGATTCCATTTGATCACACTCAGACACACACCACAGCAGGTAGGACTCCTCTGGACGAGGGATCGGCCCGTCGCAGAGACCTCTACCTGACAACACAAAAACTGTACAAGACAAACATCCATGCCCCCGGTGGGATTCGAACCCACAATCCCAGCAAGCATTCGGTCGCAGATCTGTACCTCAGACCGCGCGGCCACTGGGATCAGAACGCTGGATTCACATGATGTTAATTCATACCATGTTGCAGGTAATTACCGTAACTAATTCAATTTCAACCGTCTTATACTTTTCGTAGGGTTGTCGCATTTCCTACGTGCTTACCAACAGGTGACAGCATAATAAAATTAATAAAAATTCTTCTATAATGTACCGGTAGCCAAAATAACCCATTTACTAGGGAATGGGCTGGAAGGTCCGGGGTTCGATTCTCCAAAACTTTTAGGCCCACCCAGCCTCTAATTCGCTGAGTACCGGAGTCATTTTCCCAAAGAAAAAGCAGGTTGTTTGTGAATTACACAGGTTACTTCCCCATATTGTAGAGGTTAAGAACGTGTGGATGTACACCTCTACTCCCCATTTATGCCCTCGTGGCTTTTCAGGAAAAACTTTATCTTTTCTTTTTTAACTATAATACTGCAACTCAATACATTTGTTGAAATTCGGGAGTGTTTAACCCTTTAAAGACGAAGCGTATCTGTTTTATATAAGGACTCAGTGCGTACCGCGCTGTAAACACTCTCCACTTCGGTTATAAAAACCAGTCTCTTAATGTTTTATAAGGCAAAAGTTGCTGTTTGTTCTGAGATCCGTACAAAACACATAAACGCAATGTGGGCACCACGTAGAATTTTTTAATGTTAAACGTAGTGGTATGTAAAGTTACCGCTAGGCTTTAAAACCTTAAGAGAACAAAAATTTCAATTTACAGTGGGTTTTAAGGATTAGACTTAGTAGGTTGTAATTTTGGACAGAAATAAAGCCGTACACTCTTTAAGCCTACGAAATAATGTCAAAAATTTACAGTGGATTCACATCCAATAATTTTGAAGTGTAAGCACGGAAACACGACAAATATGCAAGAGGAATGGCTGGAAGGGGTAAGGCAGACGGCGCGACAGATTTATAGCAGCAATAATTACATCTGTGGCAAGCACAGTGAAATATCCAGTACGGGGCAAATGGGGGGGGGGGGGGCAAACAACAAACAAACCAGCCAACTGGTGATGGTGGTGTTGGAGGGGAGGGGGTATTTCATGCGGTTTTTTGGCCGATAATTACACGTGCATAATACTTTGCTGATGACCGATTCCCAGGACAGCGCCTGACCATGTAAGCAATTTGTTACAATTACTAATATATTTTCTTTGTATACAAAAACGAATCATTCTCTTTTACAGTGTAATGCCTTTGATGATTTTTGTGAGTTATTAACTGGAGTAGATGAAATATGAGAAAGGAGAATATGGTCTCCATTGTCAATTAAGATAATGACTAAAAGGAAGAAAAGGAAGAGCAAAAAGACGTAAGGTAGAAAATCAAATAAAACATGCGAGAAAAGGAACTATGAAATAAAAGAGGAAATGACAGAAAGAATAAAAATACACAAAACGTTAAGAAAGAACGAATGAATGAATAAAGAAAGTTCGAAAACGAATGAATGGAACAACCAAGGAATTAAATCAAGAATCAGAACACTGCCCCCTTTCGATGTACAATTTGTGTCTTCCCATTTCTATCCTAAAATAAAATTTAACCCGGTTACAACGACACCGGTTTATACGACACCTCGTATATAACGTCAGATATTCTGTGGTACCAATTAATTCCTCACAGTTAACCATAACATTACACCAGTCGGTTATAACGACACTCGTTTATAACGACACAAAATATTCAGTCCCTTTCATTGCGTTATAACGGAGTTCAAATGTATGGAGATAATATGCACAGAACTGTAATTTGGTCTGTAGTTTTGTTTGGTTCTGAAAAGTGGGCTCTCAGCTCAAGGGAGAAACACAACTTGTGGGTGCTCGAAAACAGGGTACAGACGACGATATCTGGGTATGACAGGGAAGGATAAAAAACAGGGTGCAGAAAATTACGTGCGATCTTCATGATTTGTGCAGATCAGTAAGCTTTCTTAAGGTGATAAAGTAAAGCAAGTTGAGATGGTTAGGGCATGTGGCACGTATGTGGGACAAGAGAAATATATACAGAATTTTGTTGGGGAAAACATGCAGGAAAGATATTATTTCGAAGATAGGGGATTACACGTGAAGTTAATATTAAGGCAGGACGTTACATAAGTAGTATAGGATGGATTGGATTAATGTGGCTCAGCAAAGGACAAATTTTGGGCCCTTGTGAATGTGATGATTAAAATCCGGGTTCCTTAACCTTTTAAAGCCTAGCGGTAACTTTACATACCACCAGGTTTAACATTAAAAAATTCTACGTGGTGCCCACAGTGCGTTTATGTGTTTTGTGCGGATCTCAGAACAAACAGCAAAGTTTTGCCTTATAAAACATTAAGAGATCGCTTTTTATAACCGAAGTGGAGAGTGTTTACAGCTCGGTACGCCCTGTGTCCTTATATAAAACAGATACGCTTCTTCTTTAACATTTTAAAGCCTAGCGGTAACTTTACATAAGACCAGGTTTAACAGTAAAAAATTTTACGTGGTGCCCACATTGCGTTTATGTGTTTTGTACGGATCTCAAAACAAACAGCAACTTTTGCCTTATAAAACATTAAGAGATTGGTTTTTATAACCGAAGTGGAGAGTGTTTACAGCGCGGTACGCACTGAGTCCTTATATAAAACAGATATGCTTCCTCTTTAAAGGGTTAAACTTTGACGATTTTCTTGAGTATCTAAGGAAATATTAGGTTCACAAGAAGGATACTGGTGCATGGCGTTATGAAGTTAGGAAAGTTAAAGAAAGAGAGTAGGACAGAGGGAAATTAGGCAAAGAAACAGAAAGGAAGTACGTAAAGTGTATGTATTTTACTATTTTCGAAGTATCTGTCTTTGGAGTATCTGCAAAACAAAAGTACGCGATTTCCAGTTAGTATTTTTAGGACACCGCTACCTGAAAGCTTCAGTAAGCACCATGGGTGCGCGCGCACACACACACACACACAGAGCACACTGCAATCTTCCAATTGTTTTAATGCAATGAATCTGATGCTGCAGTGTACACAGGAAGCACTTTCACGTCATTTTATTCCGAGGGTTGAAAGATTCCAGTTGAGAGAGAAAGAAGACAGGCAAGTCCCACGTCGCGCCCTTTCGTCCCCACTCTACCGAAAAAGGGCAGGATGGAACCTTCTTTTTGTTGAACCTCGGAGCATTCAAAAAGATGAAAATATCCAAAGGTGTCCAAGCGGTTCATCTGGTTTTCGTCTCCATTGCTTTAACTAAGCCGATGTTTGAAAGAAATGCTCTGCGATCTGTATTACAGTCAGTAACAGAAGGTATTGTAGGCCAAAGTACAGTCGCTGCCCTATGCTGGAACATGTGAAGAAGAAGCTTATGGCAAACATTTTCGTCTACCGCAAATATAAACTTTGGTTCTACTGTTGCGAGAGTAATCATACTACACGCATTATATTACATAAAGTAAAAATAATTTTTTTTAATATTATTAAATATTTGCGGATCCCATTGGCCGCGCGGTCTAAGGTGTAGGTCTGCGGCCGCTTGCTTGTTGGGATTGCGGGTTCGAATCCAGCCGGAGGCATGGATGTTTGTCTCTTGTGAGTGTTGTGTATTGTCAGGTAGAGGTCTCTGCGATGGGCCTATCCCTCGTCCAGAGGAGTCCTACCGACTGTGGTGTGTGTCTGAGTGTGATCGTGAGGTGGCGAAAAATGAGAAGGTCATGACCCGAACAGGGTGAAGAAGTGTGTAGTGAGACATTATTAAATATTTGTCGTATTTACAATATTCAGAGCATAACAGAAATCTTAGGACTAAATAGGAGTTCGTTCAGCTCGAGCGTTAAGCACTGTCGAATGACAAATATTTCGAACACAAAGGCACTAAGATGCTTTGAAAATTCCACAAATATTGACCCGTCTTCAAGGCGGAATACCTCACAGTAAATGCATCTTCAGCAGTACTTCTGTGAGAACCTGAAAATTCGATTTCTCTATTCTACTTTACTTTTTGTTGGTATACCAATATTCAGTTACACTGTTCGTATTTAAAAAAAAAGAGTTAATTAGAAAGTTGCAAAAGGTAGAGAGTCTATCGATATAGTCAAAACAAAGGCTAGTTTACCCCCGCGTATTAATTCACACGGTAATGCAATATTTAAATATGTCCACCTAATATCCGACCGACCGACTAACTAACTAACTAACTAACTAACTAACTAACTAACTAACTAACTAACTAACTAACTAACTAACTTACTTACTTACTTACTTACTTACTTACTTACTTACTTACTTACTTACTTACTAACTAACTAACTAACTTACTTACTTACTAACTAACTAACTAACTAACTAACTAACTAACTAACTCCATGGAGCAGAGGCCTTCTTGAGAAGCTAACAGTTTCTCAGCTAGTCAAGAAATTACTCGCACTTTATTGAACCCGGAGGTTCATTACCGCATTCACAACAGCCCGCCACCTATCCCTGTCCTTGTTACGACTACATTACAAATATTTTGTAAGTAGAATGAGGCGTGGCACTTACCAGCAGTACTTAAAGCATAAACGAATCAAACAACACTTCAGGCACCATTGCTGCTGTTTTGAAACAGGATAAGGATATCTTCTTATTGACGTTACTGCAGTTCCCAGATACCTGAGAAACGCATACAAGAGAGAACGTGCAGTACCATACAGTTCTTTTGTCTCACAAAATATACGGACTTAGTATTTTCGTACACCATTTTTATTGATGGGCTTTTTTTAAAAAAAAGAAGTCCCTTTACGAGATGACAAAACACTTTTTAATGGATCGTCCCTTATTTGGATCGAAATTATTCCTATTAGAGGCTGAGTCGACCCCAGTGCCATAGTGCGACCAACATGATTATGCCAATGAAAAATTCCACTGACACCATCGGGAATCGAACCCGCGACCTGCCGGTTTGTAGCGCAGTGCCTTAACCAACTGCGCCACCGCGGCCCGATGTATACATGCACAGAGGTAATTACAAATACGTCGTCTGGGTTCATATTCGAACAACAACAGTCTTTCCCTTCTGGTGGTGGAATACAGAGAGAGGAACGAAGGTGGAAAAAATGAATTTCTGGCAGGGCTAATTGCACAGACGTTCCCTCAAATGTTTCAGTATTTATATACTTAGCTTGATGTTAACTCTACAGAGACGCTGAAGTTTAAATCCTAGCTACTGCCCGGTACGGGTTGGTTTTTTAAACCGTAACATCCCGAAATGCATTGTTGAGCTATGGTGCACCGAAGCCGGCAGCATATAAAGAAAAAAAAGTCCGTACAGTGCACCGATGCCGGAATTTAATGCTTAAATTCAGTTTGTTTTTGGAATTTTTGGGCCGTATGGCAGTGCGTTGTATTATCGACGTTTTGGAGAAAATAACTCTGTGCTACCATATGGTAACAGTTTTCTACTCATGACGTAAAGTGTCAGAATTACCAAACGAGGAAAAATAACATGGACCTTACGACACGCAGTGATTAACCCTTGAAAGACCAAACGTATCTGTTTTGTATAAGGACTCAGTGCGTACTGCGCTGTAAACACTCTCCACTTCGGTTATAAAAACCAGTCTCTTGATGTTTTATAAGGCAAAAGTTGCTGTTTGTTCCTAGATCCGTACAAAACACATAAACGCAATGTGGGCACCACGTAGAATTTTTTAATGTTAAACCTGTTGGTACGTAAAGTTACCGCTAGGCTTTAAAATGTTAAAGGTCAGCAGCATAGCTTTTATTCAACTTCTTTAGAACGTAGCTTAAAAAGGGGGAATTTTAGTGTGGTGCTGGAATCTGGGATCCCATTAGAATGGATTATTTTTGATCATCCAAGGAATTAAGAAATTTTGAAGAAAGGTTCTATGCATTAGAATTATTCTAGAATACTAACTTTGGGTTTAATATGCTGTGATGTGTTTAGTTTGCATGATGCCAATCAAGGTACCGCCTATGATTTTAAGCACGCGTAAAGAAAATTTTATTCACAATTACGAGTACTTTCTCATACGTTACGCTAAGTCCTCTGTGTGCGAACATTCATTCCCGACATGCGCAGTACATAAATCTCGCTATGCCGTGTACCCTTCGTGACGAACTCCGGACACGTTCAGTGTTAAATGAAAAATAACGTACTTGTGTAATTTATTACAAACGTAAGTTTCAGTTGTAAGGTTTAATGAAGCATAATTCTGAAATTTCTGTTACGATCAGGAAAATTCTTTTTTAAGCCATTTCGAAGATTCATGTAGACAGGATGCAACTTCTGAAAGTCAGTCTATTTCACTGTCTTCATCATTAATGAGAATTTACTAACTCGATATATTTCTTGCACTCAAACGCTCGATGGGGTTATATCTCATGAATACGTATCACGGACCTGAGGCATTTCACTACAAAAGCGAGCTAAAGAACAGAATGTGGAGATTCCACTTTTAATTTTCTTACAAAATATTTTATTAAAAAACGCAAGGGAAATACTGAGGGCTGACAATAAAGCAGAATATGTTAGGAACTGTTTATGCTTCTTAGTTAAATGGTTGATTCCACCAAGTAAGTTTATGCATTAGTGATAAAATTAAAGAAATTTAAAGGTATCGTTGTGCAAGCTGTGAAAGCGTATGGGGGATTAGAATTGAAACTCCATTTATTCTTAACCTTGGATTAAAATGTAAGTGTGTGTTCAGCTTCACAGTTCAGGCACCTTACACACCAACCAAAAGCCACCGTGACGCACTGAATACGGGACTGAGTGTGTTTCAGAATACGTACGGGTGTTTCGGAGAAGAAAAAAACTGTTACACTTGCTTAGACTAAAACAAATTTCCCAGACCGTTCCGTCCGTAGCCTAGTCAATTTACGAACTGACCTACCCACACTCCTTTAACGCCAACATAAATAGACTTGTGTATTTTATTTTTTGCCCTTTTCCTAGTAATGGAGCACCAGTGGAATGAAATTGACAGGGGAAAACCGAAGAACTCGTAGAAAAACCTGTCCCAGTGCCACTTTGTCCACCACAAATCCCACATGGACTGACCCGGGATCGAACCCGGGCCTCCGCGGTGGGAGGCCGGCGTCTAACCGCCTGAGCCATGGCACGGCCTAGACTTGTGTAAGTAAAACACCAATTTAAATAGTCATCAATGTTTTACGTACGCATAGAGTTACGGAAAAAGAAACTAGGAATGTTAACAAAATTTATATATGCGCACTTGGGAACTTAATGACATGCTCATTAACCTTTTAAAGCCTAGCTGTAACTTTACATACCACCAGGTTCAACATTCAGCAATTCTCCACAGTGCTCAGATCGCGTTTGTGTATTTTGTACGGATCTCAGAACAAACTGCAACTTTTACCGTAAACATCAGCAACTCATTCGTTTTTTATAACCGAGGTTGAAAGTGTTTACTGCGCGATACGCACAGAGTCTTTATATAAAGCAGATTACATATCGTCTTTAAAGGGTTAATTCAGAGAATGTAGCAACAAATGACTGGATGCCGTTGAATAATGGATCAGTAAGGATGCGGAAGAAGGACGATGTGGCCTTATCCAGGGTTGGAATAACCTCCCAGCGTATGGTTGCAGGATCCTACAAATACAAATGTAAAATTACCCTTGTCTACGCCGTTAAGTGACAGGGGAGAAGAAGTACAACTCAATTAATTCCTAACCTTAGCATTAGATGGAGGTGAGTGGTGAACTTCACGCCCTGGCCGTTATACTTCCGTGAAAGAACCCAAATACCCATTGCTAGGAGGCTGGGTGGACCACAGAGACTGTAGCGGCCGTTTTGGGTAAAATAAAATTTTCTGTCTTTGTCGGAATTCGAAACCGGGCCCGTCCAGACTGTAACCTAATTGATGTAACCGAAACAACGAAAACTGGCTGTCAGAATTTTCTATCCTGTCTGTGATTCGAGCCAGGTATTTCTCGAAAACATGACAGACGCGTTACGTTTTTAACCTTTTAAAGCCTAGCGGTAACTTTACGTACCACTAGGTTTAACATTAAAAAAATTCTACATGGTGCCCACATTGCGTTTATGTGTTTTGCCTTATAAAATATTAAGAGACTGGTTTTTATAACCGAAGTGGAGAGTGTTTACAGCGCGGTACGCACTGAGTCCTTATATAAAACAGATGCGCTCCGTCTTTAAAGGGTTAAACAATTTTCTCGCTGTAACAGAATTTCGTGACAAAATCCAGAGAATACCGAGTTCTAGAGAATTTAGCCTAATTACTGAGTAGTTCCGAAAGCTATCAAATCGTTCCCAAGCCAAGACACAAAATACGGTTATCTGTAGGGACCAGACCAGACCTCGAGCTGCTGAGAGACGCTTAGTTGCGTAAGAATATCACAACTTCCATGGAAATAGAAACTTCATTACCGTTTTCAAAACACGCCACATCTGCTTCCTGTTTTGCATCACCTGAATTCAGTTCACAGCCTCAAATTCTCTGCGGTTAAAGTAAAATTATGTCATCTAAGCGAAGGTCTCTAATGCTGCGGCTGGATACCTTCTGATAAGCTTCCTTTAAACGATATGTAAATTTTCACATTTCAATTACATTCCATTTAATACTTCCTTAAAATTAACCATTGATAAAACACAAAGGACTGTGGTAGTAAAGCCCAGTAGACGGACTGTTTATTGTTTTCACCGTGCATTTTCCGACAAATGTTTCGGTGTCTAATGTCGCCACCATCAGGGGATACTGTGAAGAACGCTGTACGTCCGTATGTTGCTCAAGACTCCTTTTACAAACCATACGGACGTCCGGCATTCTTCACAGTGTCCCCTGATGGTGGCGATATGAGACGCTGAATCATATGTCGGGAAGTATTAGCTGTTAATAAAAAGTGCGATAGTTGGAGACTGTGTTCATCAATAGACGGATTCTGAAGATAACTGTACAATGGCACCTAGTGACAGAAATCTGTACTATTTTCCCTTCTGTTGCTAGTGGTGTGTTCGTGAAATTATGGTTAAGCCTTCGTACACGGCTTGTTGAATGCGACTTACCTGCATTAAACCACTGCACACTACTTGACAAATGATGTAAACTGTAAAGTTTGACCTTAATTTAACCCTTTAAAGACGAAGCGTATCTGTTTTATATAAGGACTCAGTGCGTACCGCGCTGTAAACAGTCTCCACTTCGGTTATAAAAAACAATCTCTTAATGTTTTATAAGGCAAAAGTTGCTGTTTGTTCTGAGATCCGTACAAAACACATAAACGCAATTTGGGCACCACGTAGAATTTTTTAATGTTAAACCTGGTCATATGTAAAGTTACGGCCAGGCTTTAAAAGGTTAATAGTTTTTTACGGTTATTGCGTCCGGTCTCTTAGTTCTGCGAAAAATCGTGCATAATGGGCGCTGACAAAAATATTGCTCCCCGTATATTTGGAAACAAGGGGGATAAAGTACGAGAAAATTTTGGAAAAAAAAAAACATACTGATGCGTTTGTTTATTCACGAAGGTGAGCAAGTGGGGTTATGTCAGATAAAGGTAGGAAGTACGACAGGTCAGGTGTTGCTGGTTGGATATTGGAGGCCGGAAATGCACTCAAAATATCAGTTATGTAACCACTTTTAAAGAGAGTATTTGGAACAATTGCATTTGGAACAATTGCAGGAGATGGGAGGATAATATTAAAATTGTTAACAACGAGAAAATTGAAAAATAGAGCTGATATAGCCCCTAAAGCTTTCCTTTCAACTATCCTAACATAGAGGTACCATATTCATACTACAGTAATTTACATTTCGTAATGAAATTAATTTAAATTTCGTAATAAAATTCAGAGTCTTTTGTTACTAAATTTTACAGATGATTCAGATAATTTTGTAAGTTTAAATAACTATGAAATATGCTCACATCGGGGCACAAAGTTGACATCGCATTGCGAGGTAACTCAGGAAACGATCACTTTATTTTTGATACAACTGTACCGAGGGGAAATGCTGACGCAGGATTATCACACCCCTACCTATATATTCAATGTAATCTACGGCGAAGGGTAGGTGTATTGTATACAGGTTAGGGGAGGGATTTGAATTTTATTCTTCTGAGAAGAAGCAGTGGCGAAGAAACGCGGCTGCAAGGCAGGAGATTAATTCTGGACAAGGCCGGACCAGGGATTTGCACAGCTTGTTGCGCGTTCTCATGTTCCATCCCTTTTCCGTAAATTTATTCTTTACTGTCGGCTCAAAACTAGATCATATGCGTAGGAAAATGCGGCACAAGGACAAGACGATATTTATGGAGAAGGAGTAGAGAAAAGTATCGCATAGCAACTGCTCAAAGCGCGTCAGATTTCTTTTTGTTTACAATAACAGGTGACCAGTAGAGGACACTGTAACGGTGTTTAGTGTTTCCTCTCACTTTGCTTTAAATACGTGGGAATTATCTACAAAAAAACCCTTTTAAAAATCTGGTGGTCTTGCAAAAATCTATAGACACTAGCGCCAATCTGTCGGCGCAAAAGGAAAACTTGTAGAGCCACCAACAGCAACATAAGTGAAAGCAAGATGGCTCCTGTGCTTAATATGAAGATACATATTGAAGTGAAGGCGTAGAGCTTCATTTATGATAAACATGGTTGGCAATGTGCTGAGGGACAGCGCCAGGCACAGTCAACATAATCATATCCAGTTTTACGAAGATTAAGTGTGGAAGTTTGAATTTCATGACGCTGTGAATAGCAAACGATATTTATGCATAAGAAAGAAAGAAAGAAAGAAAGAAAGAAAGAAAGAAAGAAAGAAAGAAAGACAGACGGAAAGAAAGACAGACAGAAAGAAAGAAAGAAAGAAAGAAAGAAACAAACAAACAAACAAACAAACAAACAAACAAACAAACAAACAAAGACAGAAAGACAGACGGAAAGAAATACAGACAGACCGAAAGAAAGAAAGAAAGAAAGAAAAAAGAAAGAAAGAAAGAAAGAAAGAAAGAAAGACAGACGGGAAGAAAGACAGACAGAAAGAAAGAAAGAAAGAAACAAACAAACAAACAAACAAACAAACAAACAAACAAAGACAGAAAGACAGACGGAAAGAAAGACAGACAGACCGAAAGAAAGAAAGAAAGAAAAAAGAAAGAAAGAAACAAACAAACAAACAAACAAACAAAGACAGAGACAGACGGAAAGAAAGACAGACAGACAGACAGACAGAAAGAAAGAAAGAAAGAAAGAAAGAAAGAAAGAAAGAAAGAAAGAAAGACAACAGACAGACACATACATACAGGCAGACAGAGAGACATTATGAACCCCCAGACTCTTGTCTTTCATGAAACAAAGTCTTTAAACATTTCTGACCGCCATGATGGCTATGAATGCTGTTATGAGGGAAAGATGTTCGAACCTGCATAGTTAATAGAGGTTGTTGGCCTCTCAAGGGTCAAGTGCAGACCTCTCCATGCCACTGCAGCTTGGACTTTTATGTAAAAAATTCTGAAAATAAATTTAAGTTGTGCGCAGAAATTTATATTAGCGAGTGGGCGGACTACGTCCATCCTCTTCTTAACAAGAGATCACTAAGAATGTTGGGCACAGGTTCGTGTTAAGTTACTTCTACTGCGCATACCCAGCATGACAGTGTTTAAAATGACAAAAAACTCACACTTAACATTACACGTGCAGACGAAACCTTGCTTAACTTAAGAAGTGTTTAAGAAGAAAATTAAGTGGAATTAACCCTTTAAAGACGAAGCGCATCTGTTTTATGTAAGGACTCAGTGCGTACCGCGCTGTAAACACTCTCCACTTCGGTTATAAAAACCAATCTCTTAATGTTTTATAAGGCAAAAGTTGCTGTTTGTTCTGAGATCCGTACAAAACACATAAACGCAATGTGGGCACCACGTAGAATTTTTTAATGTTAAACCTGGTCGTATGTAAAGTTACCGCTAGGCTTTAAAAGGTTAAGAATTAGGTCTCGAGATTTTCGCGAAATATACACACGTAAAGCACAATTCACTTTCACTTGTCTTGTTTTACTTTCCTTCTTCTTTTCTCTTCTTATTCTTGTTCACCACACATTTATATTTTTCGCACCATTTTTTCGAAATATACGGCACGATTACTGCAATTGAAGAAACCGCCAACCCTTGAAAGAATACGATTAAACTGAGTTATAGTTAAATATTCAGCTCGTAACGCACAGTAAACACACTCCGTCCTGGCTATAAAAACCAGTGAGTTAATGCTGTATAGGGAAATAATCGCTGTTTGTTCTGAGATCCACACAAAACACATAAACACACTGTGTGGGCAGAACGTAGAATTTGTGAATGTTACACCTGGCGGTACATATAGTAACCGCTGGGCTTTAAGGGGTTAATTTTCCCTTCAATTTAAGCTGAATTGTATCTAAAGACTCAGTTAGTACCGCGCAGTAAACACACTCCGTCTCGGTTATAAAAACCAGTCAGTTAATGTTGTATAGGGAAATAATCGCTGTTTGTTCTGAGATCCACACAAAACACATAAATACACAGTGTGGGCAGAACGTAGAATTATTTAAAATTCGACGTTGTGGAATGTATATTAACCACTGGGTTTTAAAGTGTAAAATAACAAACAAACGAATCAATCTTCTGCTTCTTCTACTTCCTTTCATTCGTATTTTTCTTTCTTCTCTCCAACCCTACTTATTCTCCCCTATATCTCTTTATTCCTTCGCTTCCCATGAGATCATTTCAACCCAACCGAACTCAGCCATATCCTATCCTATACATCCACCCACACATAAATCGTTCTTTTTCACTGCTGTCTCCTTATTTACATTCCATTACGCGTCTGTCTCTATTCTTCTACTTTTCTCCATCTATTTGTTTTTCTTTTACATACGTTGCCTAATTCTCCGCGTTCCTGTTGTACCTTATTATGTTAGAAAGTGTCGCCAAATATCTACAAGTTGCGGAGAGGAATGCACGAGTCTTTGTTCAGCATCTGAAAGTGCTTAGCGTTACGAGATATGGGTGGTTGTCCGGTCGTGAAAGGTTGACGCTTAACTTTCCCATGTAGAATGGAACTTGCCCATATCAAAATAAAAATACCGAACCCGAGAGCTGTAAAACACGAAAGTAATTGAAAAAGAAAAACCACACAACCTTCAGTTGTCATGAATGACAAAAGATCTGTGGAAACCATAAAATATTTTATATATTACCGCCGGAGTAGAAACTCGATTTAAGTAGTAACCACAAAACGCATCCGCAGTAATAGCGAAAATAAATTACAGATGTTGAACGACTTCAGACAAGGAAAATAATTGCGCTGATCTTTGGTTTCGCCAGTCTCATAGCTAAGGTGACAAAGTGATAAATTTTACACAAGGAATTTTACTGTTCATTTAAACATTCGTTATTAGGTCAGTTCTTCTACAATACGTATGATATTTACAGCAGTCCACTTACCTTTAAATAGTCCGATGAGTGTTTGAGAGATCCACACGTGTCCGCCAGGTTGTTCAGATCCAAATCTGCAAAAAAAAGAAGAGTGTAAAAGTAAGTTTGTATCATAAAACACGCAATTACATGGTAGCCCAAAAGAAACAAATATAAAAAAATTAAAAATAACGTAAATTCAAAAGAAAGAACCAAAGAAAAATAAGCAACCGTAAACAAAGAAGAAAGAGGCAGAATAATAAATTAAAAGAAAAAAACAAGAAAAAATATAAGCCTTTTGGAATAGCAAGCCGTATTGACTGTGATTAGGAACGTTACGGAGAAGCAAAGTGCCTCCTTCTTCAGGGCCGAAAAATCCAAGAAAAGCCACTCTTCTTCAGTTTAACCTCGATGTGACACATAGGAGTGAAATTGTAGTTTTTAGGAATGAGCTGTCATGAAAATCATTAATTTAAATCTTGATGGTGAAATTATAATTTGCTACAAACAAAAAACAAATGCTCTGAAGTACATCAGGTTAAAATGGGCATAAAGGCAAATATTGTTTTCTCCCAGTACGTGACGTGTTGGTTGTGGGGCCTAAATGGCCTCGTATTCAACGGTTCGTAGTAACTCATTCATCAGGAGTAAAGTTTGTAACGTAAAAGCTATAACTGTTTTCCATCTAATGCGTGGAGTTTGCCTCCAGGCCTTTATACTTTTCACGAATTATTTATATCCCAGGCCAGTCCATGTGGGATCTGTGGTTCCAGAAATCTCACTGGGACAGATATTTCCTCCCAGTACTTCAATTTTGTCCTGTCAGTATCATTCCACCAATGCTCCATACTCACTCTCTCACCTACCACCGACGCCCTATAATTTTTTTTCTCCCAGTGCTTCAGTTTTGTCCTGTCAGTATCATTCCACCATTGGTCCATACTCATTCATTCATCTACCACCGACGCTGTAAAATGTTTTTTCCCAGTACTTCAGTTTCCCCTGTCAGTATCATTCCACCAATGCTCCATACTCATTCATTCATCTACCACCGACGCTGTATAATGTTTTTCTCCCAGTACTCCAGTTTCCCCTGTCAGTATCATTCCACCAATGCTCCATACTCATTCATTCATCTACCACTGACGCTGTAAAATGTTTTTCTCCCAGTACTTCAGTTTCTCCTGTCAGTATCATTCCACCAATATTCCATACTCTTTCATTCATCTACCGCCAACGCTATAATTCTTAGCCATTAACACCGTTCTGAACACCCCTCGTCATGCGCTCTCTCACAACACAGCACCAACTGTACGTTTATCCCAGTAATTACCAAAACAAGCCACATCTCTGATTTCGAGCAAGAGGATATTCAGTATTTCTTCTTCCCTTCCAAGTGCAGACAACGGATTGGCCCTTTTCTCGAGCAAAACATTATGAAGCTGGTCGCTGTAACATTCCTCTGTGTGTCCAGAAGTTTGAGTGACGTGTTGTTTGTATTTAGAGCACACAATACAATTCCCTACTTCGTGACGCGGAACAGAAGGCGACAGAAGCCTACTGTGGCCCCCAGAAGAAACACGTGAGTGCAGGCAGGTGGAAATACACTCTGTTATTGTTGATACGGGCTGCTTCGTATCTCACGGATTACCACAGCGATTTGACGTGCGGATACAGAGTCCTGTTTACTGTGCGTCCTTCCTTTTGTATACAGAGTTACTGAAACATATTTTGAAATTGCAAATCTTCATTTTCAACAATAATCTTTAGAAAGGAGAAAAGGGACTGCAGATTTTGGGGGCGAAAACCACTGACTAATCCTCACTTCAGGGTTTAGAGCGGGGCGGAGGGGTAATAGCTGCTGTAATTTGAACATATTACACTGGATTTATTATTATTATTATTTACTTTAACTATTAATTTAACTATTATTTACTTTATTATTATTTATTTTTATTATTTATTTTAAGTATTTACTTTATTATTATTATTCAGTTTTTATTATTCATTTTAACGATTATTTCAACTATTAATTATTTTATTATTATTTTAACTATTATTTATTTTATTATTACTTATTTTTATTATTTATTTTAGCTAATATTCATATTATTATTATTTATTTTAACCATTATTTATTTTATTATTACTTATTTTTATTATTTATTTTAGCTAATATTCATATTATTATTATTTATTTTAACCATTATATACATTTTATTATTTATTTTAACCATTACTTATTTTTATTATTTATTTTAACTGTTATTTTAACTATTATTTATTTTTTATTATTATATTTTTATTATTTATTTTAAATATTATTTTGACTATTTATTTTATTATTATTTATCTTAACTATTATTCATTTTATTATTCATTTTATTATTATTTATTTTTATTAATTATTTTAACTATTATTTATTTTATTATTATTTTTTCTTATTATTTATTTTAACTTTAAAATTTTACAGTATACATATTATACACATATATTAAACATCATCTACTGACAACTATGTTTGTGATTTTGTATGCTCTGTGCTTCTAATGTGTGATATTTACTATTATAAATACAACACAATTATAGCATTTTAATATTGTCACATCTCATTTTATGAACTGTTACTCTGGGCTTGTAGGTTTCGATTTGCTAATGCGTGATATTTTAACACGTAAATGGATTCGAAGTTCTTGTACACCTTTGCTTGAACCTCCTGAAGATAAAGAGGATTTGTCGAAACACATGTAGGTGTTTATAATAAACGCTGTACGTATATGTCAGTACCTTTACTACAATGGAATATCTTGGTCTTGGTGCGACAAGATACCCCACTGTGCCTGAGGACAAAACCCGTGCTGGACACAGAATAAGGGGACGTATTTTCAAAACTCTTTGACATAAGACAAAAATCAGCTGCCTATCTTGCCAATTTAGCGTTATGATATGCATTAGGCGACATGCCATGACGTCATTGCTGCAACAGATGTGACAATCCATGACTGAGATATTCATGGGGTTCCGGTAAACTGATATACATCTCTTCAAAGGCCAAATTTAATACTGGATAAACTGGGGAGGGTCTATGAATACGTACTAAATTAGGATTGGGAAGGGCCGAATTCCAGTTCACGACATCTACCTTCTTTTTACAAGGAATACTCTGCAAGTCGAGTCACGGATATACGATCACTGCACAGGTAACGGGGAAAATACCATCACGGATGTATCTCACTTTATCTGTTTTCATTTACGTATTTTCAGTTTTGGGAAATTTCGTTAACATCTCACCCGCGTCCCTGCACAGACGGGGCTCACTACAGAGTTCTAAAGCATGAAGATTAAAGTCTTCTTGAACATTATGTTCTGCAGACCGGTAATATTTACCGACGTTTCGGAGGATCATGCTTCCTTTAGCATCTATGCTGATGGAGGCAGCACGTTTCTGAGACATGGTGCTACACTTCTATCGGTCTATTTCAATATTACGTATCAAACACTGCAATTTAAAAACAAGGCAGGAAATGTACGTATGAACGTAATATGGGGGCGCGTTCGCGTAACCATTCTTGCAGTGCAAAAATAATAATAAGTATCACATATTCTGAGGGTGTGTCTGTAGCCTTAGTTATCCAGCATGCAAAGCGCATGCGCCGTATTATATTGTCATCTGTGGCCTGTCTGTCTCTACCATATTTTTCCACATTGTCTCATAAACGGTACAATTTTCGGGGAAAAATTAAGCATAAAATGTGTGTTTTGATTTTCTCTGCAACTCGGTTAGAAATATTTCTCATTCTAAGTATAATTCAGTTAGATAGTACCATAAATGTATTCACGTCTTCATGTAAAGTACCCGTTATTACCAGATCGGAAAGAAAATTGCATTTTCTCGACAGATTTTCGAAAAATACTCAAATACCAAATTTCACGCCAATACGTACAGTAGAAGCCTGGCTATTCGACACTGAAGGATGCAGAGACGGGCGGAAGGGCAGACATGGGGAACCTAGCAGTCGCTTTTCACAACTTTGCGAACGCGCCTGAAAACAGATCGGAATGGACTGCGGTCGCTGGCTCGTTCCTAACGTGAGGTATGACCTATCCGCCGCCTGCAAGTAGCAGCAGGGTCTGTGTGCTCAGCGGGCCTGCGATTGACCCTTCTTCCCTTCCCTTGCTTTACACATCAAAACGTTTAGTGCAGCAGTGACGTAAGTGTAATAAGTAAAATTTTAAAATAAATTTGTTCCGGTTCACGCTACGTAAGCACGTGTCGTACTGGAAGCATAGCTGTACTCTTTCTTTAACCTCAGCACTAGACAGAGTTGAGTGGTCAGCATCATGTCTCGGCCGCTTTACCCCATAGAAAGCGCCCCCTGGCACCCACTGTGTGGGCCCCAAAATCAGTATGAACGCTTTAGGAGGTAGATGGAAATTTTCTGCTGACTGAAATCGAAACGCGATTCCTCGGTCGTTCAAACGTAGGTTAATCACTACACCAACTTATCTACCCCGGTTCCTGTAATTATTTATTAACTGTCATGGATTTCTTACTCTGTATGTGGAGGTTGGTCTTTTTGGATTATTTTATTAGACTTTTAAAAGGAATACGAAATACCGCGACTGACGGAAGGATGTATGTAAATGTTAAATTTGTAACTCTTGTGGCCTGTTTACAGGTATTATTATAGAATTTGTCTACAGAATGTGAAGAAACCCACGACAAGCGTCAACACAAGAGAAGACACAGAATTTTTGCTGTAGACAGCAAGATAGCTTGTGTTTTTTTCAAGACAAGCCCCCACAAGACACAAATGTCACGAAGAGTCATGTAAGTGGGTATATAAGTTGGTAGGTAAGTACAACAGGATTACATCTACAGAGTCCCTGTCATTCTGCATGAGCACCACGAATATTCCCTAAGAAGTAAAAGCGGCGGGAGCTTAAGGCTCACAACGTTACTACCTTCATGTGCCGATTGTCGCGTAATCTCGGAGCCTCAACCTCCTGGAACCCTCATGGCCTCCCCAGGCCTGTACAGGGATTGCTTTGCTTTATACCAAATTATTTAGTCGAGACAAGAGAGTCTTATATACAGTGAGCATACTGCAGCCCTTCGTTTGAGATAAGCTTTCGTTGTGGCTACGACACTCGTGACACTTTTGCACTGACATCACGCCATAAAGGCTGTATAGACGTGCTGTGCTGTTGGTATGCTAATAAGGAGTTTCACTTCTAAGCAAAATGAAGGCTAAGCGCCGGTCGTGGTTTAATTGAAACGATGATTAACAATTAACTGGTCAACCTGATGCCAAATCGCACCCAACACAACACCGCCCTGTCTCATATGGAACCGGGTTCATAACCTCGAGAAGGTCATGCGGGTGACTGCGTGTTCAAGACTGTTCAAGGCAAGCTCAGTGACTGGTATTCAGTGATGACAGAAATGGATACATACAGAGTAGAATTATCCGTGATTTGTTTTTCTTTCTTGAACTTCTTGACCCTTGAAGATGGGACCGATATGTTGCCCCGAAACGTCGGTGAAGTATTAACCATTCGACGCTGCGTAATACCTCAGAAGAGCGAAGATGTCAGGGTGGGATTAACCTTTTAAAGCCTAGCGGTAACTTTACGTACCACCAGGTTTAACATTAAAAAATTCTACGTGGTGCCCACATTGCGTTTATGTGTTTTGTACGGATCTCAGAACAAACAGCAACTTTTGCCTTATAAAACATTAAGATATGGGTTTTTATAACCGAAGTGGAGAGTGTTAACAGCGCGGTACGCACTGAGTCCTTATATAAAACAGACACGCTTCGCCTTTAAAGGGCTAATTTGAGATGCCATCAAAAGCTCACACAACTGTACTTTTACATACGGAGGTTGCGTGAAAATCTGTAGCATGATGGGGTTTAAAAGTGGAAATCGCATAATGGAGATCTTCGCTGTTTTTGCTGTTCACCAGATATAGTTCGGGAGGTCAA
The DNA here is from genome assembly GCA_013340265.1 of Coptotermes formosanus. Classification (NCBI taxonomy): domain Eukaryota; kingdom Metazoa; phylum Arthropoda; class Insecta; order Blattodea; family Rhinotermitidae; genus Coptotermes; species Coptotermes formosanus. The sequence continues at coordinate 41,944 of BLKM01008330.1, read as the reverse complement.
AATAAAGGATGACACGGGCGGGAGCATGTGGAAGGTATGGGAGAGAGGAAAAATTCACAAGGACTTTTTGTGGGGAGGCCTGAAGAAGATATACTACTTGGAAGACCTAGACACAGATTGAAGGATAATATTAAAATGGATCTTAGAATTAATACTGGAGAGTTTTGGTTGCCGATCCCAGTGGATGCGCGATCTAAGGCGTAGGTCTGCGGCCGAGCGCTTGCTGGGATCGTGGGTTCAAATCCCACCGGGGGCATGGATGTTTGTCTCTTGTGAGTGTTTGTGTTGTCAGGTAGAGGTCTCTGAGACAGGCCGATCCCTCGTCCAGAGGAGTCCTACCGAATGTGGTGTGTGTCTGAGTGTGATCAAGTGAAAATAAATAACCTCGACACCTGCTGTGAGTAGGTAGAAGAGGGAAGGACTACGAAACGAAACGAGTGTTTTGGTTAATCAGGCTAGGAACAGGGGATGTAGCGTGCTGTTGTGAATACGGTAACGAAACATGAATTTCCGTAAAATTTGTGTATATTTCTCAGCTAACTGAAAAAATCTTAGCTCCTCGCAAAGGACTCTTTCCCAAGCTAGGTAAATGCCCAGAGCACGGCTCTGTGGAACTCTCTCTCGGGGGTTAATTGATATCTCGTGCACTAATTCTTGGATAAACACTGACCATATTTGTCATAAAAGACTATTTCTCGCACTGTCAACGCTAACTCAGTCAGCGGAATTAAATGTAAAATTGACGTAACTAACTTAGCGTAAAATTCAATCAAATTTCAGATTCGAAAAGACAAGGAAGTCTCCAGAAATAATTAATAACCACCTAGCGGACAGAACCGATCTTCCATTTAATGAGTGCGTAAGTAATATTACTGTCAACTTTATTAAGTAATTTCTTAGAACAAAATGCATATCTCGTCAACACACCCTCCGCCAACCTGTAACACCTAGACGTGCCAAACGGTACCATCAAAAAAACCTGCTCTGCCAGAAATAATATTCAAATAAAGCAGTTATTCATTCACATCAAGAAGGCTTCGTTTCCATCCATTACGATCAGGTAAACCCATTAAACTGTTTACGAAATGAAGGGGTATAAACACAACTACCCTACTATTACGTAACGCACTTAGCTAAACACACAGGTCTAGACTGCTTCACTCCAGGAATGCCAAACTTACATCCATTTCCTGATTTGCCACGTAAACTATAAATACATGTTTTCCAGCCATAAGTGACTTATACACTAATAAATTCTCCCGAAAATACAAGAATTTTATTACCAGCTACGTGCACCAATATTTGACTTACATATGCGCTCCCAAATGTTTCGACTACCGTCCACAGCCATCCTCAGGGTGTAACAATATTCAAAGACATATGCAAAGTTGTTATGTAGCTTGTTTATTGTAAACGGTAAAATATACATACCAATACAAAAACACTAATCACCAACAAATGCACAAAGACAGTTTTATCATCAATCGTAACACACTCCTACATGTTTCGACCCTGCTGGGTCATCTTCAGGGAGAACTTTTTTGTTATCATCACACTAAGTTTGCACTTTATAGTTGAGTCAGAATGTGCTGTTGACTGTGTACTGGAGGCGTTGTTTTTGGAGGCGTTGTTTTTGGAGGCGTGAACTTTCTGTGGTCCCGGCCCAGCAGGGTCGAAACATGTAAGAGTGTGTTACGATTGATGATANCTGTGCAATTGTCGTATAAAACGTAGTTTTTTGCCAACTATTCGAATTAGAAAAGTACTGCTACATGTTTCGGCTACCGCCTATAGCCATCCGACGGGAGCAGCAATGTTTGAAGACATATATATAGGGTCGCTTTTTGGCGTGTCGATTTTAAATGGTAAAATACAAAATCAAAGTCATTGTAAGTATATTGGTAAGTAGCAACGTACAGTGTAATATTAAGATTGTTTCAAAATTGTAATATGACAAGCGTGCTAACTGAATATTTTTATGTGACAATATATTGATATTGGTATGTATTTAATGTGTTGCGTGTCCGTGCACTATATCATACAAAAACACTAATCACCAACAAATGCACAAAGACAGTTTTATCGTCAATCGTAACACACTCCTACATGTTTCGACCCTGATGGGTCATCTTCAGGGAGAACTTTTTTGTTATCATCACACTGAGGTGAACTCTCTGCGGTCCCGGGACTGCAGAGAGTTCACCTCAGTGTAATGATAACAAAAAAGTTCTCCCTGAAGATGACCCATCAGGGTCGAAACATGTAGGAGTGTGTTACGATTGACGATAAAACTGTCTTTGTGCATTTGTTGGTGATTAGTGTTTTTGTATGATATAGTGCACGGACACGCAACACATTAAATACATACCAATATCAATATATTGTCACATAAAAATATTCAGTTAGCACGCTTGTCATATTACAATTTTGAAACAATCTTAATATTACACTGTACGTTGCTACTTACCAATATACTTACAATGACTTTGATTTTGTATTTTACCATTTAAAATCGACACGCCAAAAAGCGACCCTATATATATGTCTTCAAACATTGCTGCTCCCGTCGGATGGCTATAGGCGGTAGCCGAAACATGTAGCAGTACTTTTCTAATTCGAATAGTTGGCAAAAAACTACGTTTTATACGACAATTGCACAGCAGCTGCAGAATATTAAGTTTATGAATTCTCCGAACTTATTTCATTTCAGAGTCTCGCTACATGTTTCAGTACGAATGTACCATCCCCAGAAGAATACGTTTGGCAGACTGTCTTAGACAAAATGCTTTCGATCTCGTCTTAAATTGATAAGACAAGAGCGAAATATTTGTTTCGTAGTCCTTCCCTCTTCTACCTACTTGTTGACAACAGGTGTGGAGGGTTTTGATTTTTCACTTGATCACACTCAAACACACACCACAGTCGGTAGGACTCCTCTGGACGGGGGATCGGCCCGTCGCAGAGACAAGAGTGAAATATATAAGAAAAAATGTCGTGATTTGGGGGGATCCATGTGGGGACACTAACTGCCACCGTTATTACTTGGATCACTTAAAGTTTTCAACATGCAGTTACGGTTTTAGTGCCCATATGGCACACACTGTTCACAAACACTGCTGAAAATCTGGGCCACTTTCTTTGTACTAGATATTATAATTGCTTACAGGTATGCTGTTTTCTTATTGCTGTATGTCTTACCTCTTGTTTTTGTGCCGTATGTACGCGTGTTTTGAGAATATTTTATCAAGGAGAGATATAGTCACACACAACTTGCTATGAACCTGTTACCCAGCACTTCAATCGAGTCTGCTACTTTTCTGTTGCGATGTGATGATGTCACCGGTTTAATTCGTACTGATTTGTAAGGTCTAGCTGCGTTCTACCTGGCACGGTGCTGCTATCTATGTTCTGAATATCGAATTGTATCCATTTATGTGGCTTTCACTGAAATCTCTTTAAAGCCAATCATATGGAAATGTCTTCGTGTCGCTCCAGGGCACATTCTCTGTATTTTGAAATATTTCTAATGTGTCCGTCCATCTGAATATGGTATATTGAAACAAATACAAGAGAAAATTTGTAAAATGAGATACACTGAAAGGTAGATATATATATTTATATATACATCTTAAACACAGACTAGAGTTTAGGTAGTGCAAGAAGACTCTAAAATATATTCTCTATATTACTGAATATATTTCGGAGTATGGATCAACGTGTGATTTTATACTGAAGTAAGTATGGATGCAGGCCTCTGTATTTTGATGTCTTAGAACTAAAAGTACCCTAAGGACTTTGGTGAAGGTAAATTTGTGCCTGTGTTCAAATTAATAACGCTATGTAACCTTGTGAAGGACTAGAGGTTTAACTCCACACATTCTCAACCTCGGCACTAGATGGGACTGACTAACTAACTCCATGGAGGCCTTCTTGAGAAGCTAACAGTTTCTCAGCTAGTCAAGAAATTCTCCGTATTTTATGGAAACCGGAGGTTCATTACCGCATTCACAACAGCCCGCCACCTGTCCCTATCCTGAGCCAGCTCAATCCAGTCCATGCCCCATTCCAATGCTTGAATATCCACTTTAATATTATCTTCCTCGCTTTCCCTCAGGTCTCCCCACCAAAATACCTTATGCACATCTCTTTTCCCCCATACGTGCTACATGCCCCGCCCATCGCATTCTTCTCTATTTCATTACCCGAATAATATTCGGTGATGAGTACAGGTCATTAAGTTCCTCGTTATGTAGTCTTCTCCACTCCCCTGTCGCCTCGTCCCTCTTAGGCCCAAATATCCTCCTCAGCACCCTATTCTCGGACACCCTCAATTTTCGGCACTAGATGGAACAAAGTTAAGAACTGCATGTCCTGGTCACTTTAACCCTGAGGAATAGTTTCCCTCTCCCCATTTTATACGGCGCTGGGTGGGCTGCAGAGTGAGGCTTGGGCGTGGTGGAAAAAGGGAAGGTCCTGTACTTGCTTGTACTCTGATCCCTCTCTTGTCCAACCGCCCGCCTAGCCAATATATCGACTAAGGCATCCTGGTTCCAGCTTACGGACTTTAACATCTGTCACACTAAGAGCTTACTTAAACACTGTCAGTAGAGCGCAAAGTAAAAACTCGAGTAATGTAACAAGATACGTAACGCCACTATAACGAAAATTGTGGCGCTCTGCGTAAGTACCGTTGGCCTGGAAACAAAAGATTACATTCTGTTTATTTTTATGCCACACATATATATGTGTGTGTTATTGAAACACGCTTCTGTCTGCACGTAAAGTTTCCTATATTTCCTCCCGATTCTGAACATATTTGGATTTTCAAAAACGATTTTCACAGACGTGCCCAGTATCAAGTGTCACGGAAATCCGCCCAGTGGGACCCACGCTGATATATGCGGACGGACGTACGGACATGACGAAAACAACAGGCCCTTTTTAGGATTATGCCAACGCGCCTAATAACACCAGTCACTGGCTACGGTAATTAATTACTTACATGCCTCACAGTGAAAACTAATTCATTTATATACACACAATTTAATATTATCCTGAGAGCAAGTGGCTTTTCCCGGGAATTAAATTTTTAAACTTATGTACCGTTCGTCTGCCCCATCATGCCTACAACAACAGTCCACAGAAAAATCTAACCTATCCCCACGCCAACTGTACCATTTGACATGTACAGTTCAAGCAAGTATTTGTGACGCAATATTATGCACTAAACAGCCCACTTCAGTCTTCTTAGATACAAATATTTTTCGAAGCGCTTCTTTTTCAAAAATTGGTCAATTAGTTAAGGAATATAAAGTATAAGTTTATCACAGAACCTTCAAAATGAAGACGCAAACACACATATGCAAATAACACAGCAATTATGAGAAAAATTCAACGTACCCTTCTCTGACTGCCTTCAAAGAACACAAAATGGAGGCCAAAATAAGCTACAGTAAATTAAATTACGGCATGTCACACAGGAACCATTTTAATTCTCAACGAAGCTTTCGCAACATAAATACGACATTCTGTCTCAAACTGAAAGGGCATAGACTAAAACATTTTGGTGAGGAAACTCAGTGCAACATTAGGGCACAGGTTGCTAGAATTTAGTTTTTTGAATTCCTGTTCAGCAGATTTCAAATTCCATGAAGGAGAACAGCGCTTTGACTGAGACCATGATGTACTTTCGTAAGTTTCTAATATGCTTGGATAGTGCCTAGAATATGTTGCAACAAATTAAGTAACAACAGATATAAAGTCATGGAGAACTACGTCACAGTTCAAGTCACAACAAATGAAGTCACGACAAATTAAGTCACAGAGAAATTCACCATAAATTAAGTCACAGCAAATAAAGTGACATAAAATCAAGTAAAGACAAATTAAGCCACAAGAAACTAAGTCTCCACTTATCAAATCACCAGAACTTAATTCACAACTAAGTCTCGACATATAAAACCACGAGAACTTAAATCACAACAAACTAAGTCTCCACTTATCAAATCACCAGAACTTAATTCACAACTAAGTCTCGACATATCAAATCACGAAAAGTTAATTCACAGCAAACTAAGTCTCCACATATCAAATCACCGGAACTTAATCCATAAATAAGTCTCGACATATCAAATCACGAGAACTTAATTCACAACAAACTCTCTCCACATACCAAATCACGAGAATTTAAGTCACAACTAAGTCTCCACATATCAAATCACGAGAACTTAAGTCACAACATATCAAATAACCACAAACTGTCAACACAGATTCATCCCATATACTTTCCACATTATCATTTAAAATTACCTCAACATTTAACGCCATTACCGTTATACAGCTGTGCAAGAATCGTTAAATAATATGACAAAGAGGGTACCTCTGTGGCACTACTGGTAGTATTCTGTCTCGCTGGTATAACATGCAGTCTATATTACACCGACGTAGAGTTTGTATACTCCTGAAAGGAGAGAAATTGATGACATAAATTATGTATAGACACAGATGATCGATTTTCATAAACACACGTCTGGAATAAACGCAACCAAAATAATAACACACCCTTAAACATTCTTCCTGGAGCCCTTAAATGATTCCTAGACACACAAATCTTCCAAGAAAAAGTGAGTAGTCATGCAGCAACATGGGGTGCCCGACTTTATTATTGTCTTTATCCCCAATAACTTAAAACGATAATGACGGGCTGGTAAATGTTTTGAACCCCTTGCCCTATACCTTATGTAACTGAGAACCAAAAAAAAAATTCCATTTTATTCTCTTCCGAACCCATGGTTTTTAAATAACTCCATAACAGGTTGTTACCGTAATTTTGACCCATTATGTCCGTTCAGATATTATTTATACCACGATCTTGCATATGAAAGTGGTAAAAAATGATTTTTGTGTTTCTGTTTATAACCAAACACAGTTTGTGCCCGGTTTGCTTCGAGGAGTAGACTCTGCAGGCACAGGCATTTACAGAAAACATTGTGGTTCGTCAGTTTCCATACATTAGCACCACTGGTCTCTAACAGAAAATTAATTCTCAAATGATACGTCTTTTAAATATTTTGTAGCTTTCCGTGCGCCATGCCTTCACCAAATGCCAAAGTCCTTAAGTAGAACAGACCACAAAAAAAAACGACAATTATAGACGAGACGTACATAACACGAAGAGGATTCGAAAGTGGGATCCTCATGTTAAAGCAGTGTAATTCTGTACACGCCATAACATAAAGTGGCCTCTGCGATATATCGAATGTCACTTACTGCGGCGATTTTGAATTAAATTAATTATTTTGCGCACAGTTTATTGAGAACTGAGAAATAACACGGGTAGTGCACTGCCCCATGCCGCCGGTCGCCGGCCTTTCATCGCTAAGGTCGGGTTTCAGTCCTAGGTCACCGATTGGGACGCTGGTGTAGTTATTCACAGAATGTTTTAGAATTCCCTATTCCCACCAATCAGTTAGTGCTCCACACTCAGCCATTCACCTATCACCGACCTCGTATCAACGTATCAAACGACAGCTTCGTTACATAAGGCACAGAGATTATATAAAACAGTGCCCGGATTTCATTAGATTTCTTATAAACTTCATGTTAGTGTGGCTTCAGCGACGCCACATAAGTTAAATGTGAGTACATAGATATACATTTGTTTATAACTTTGATGTAGGTACCTAACGAACCACTGATTAAGGTGTGCTTAAATTTTGCAGGAGAATGTCTAAACATGTTCACATATTGAGTAAATTTGTTTGAAGAGTGCGCTGATGTGAAAAATACCTACGAAGCGAAATGTTCACACACATGACGAGAGAAATAAGAATGAACATGTAACATCATTTTCGGTGTTACAAAGAGGTGAACCCAGGAAAGAGAAAGAAAAAGCATGCGAAAATATTTGTCAGTTATGGATTAAGAGTAGCTGAAATTTGTAAAATAATGACACTATTTCCCAAAGGATCATGTGCAAGACATTAGCAGTAGATACATGTCAACGTACTACCGACAGCATAAAAATAGGAAGCATCAGCCCTAAAAAAATTCAGTGCCTGAAGGTAAAGCCAATAAATACATTAACCCTTTAAAGCCTAGCGGTAACTTTACGTACGACCAGGTTTAACATTAAAAAATTCTACGTGGTGCCCACATTGCGTTTACGTGTTTTGTACGGATCTCAGAACAAACAGCAAATTTTGCCTTATAAAACATTAAGAGTCAGGTTTTTATAACCGAAGTGGAGTGTTTACAGCGCGGTACGCACTGAGTCCTCATATAAAACAGATACGCTTCGTCTTTAAAGGGTTAAAGTTGAAAACAATCATTCAAAACATTAATCTGACGAATGTTCATACAATTAGACGAAAGCTTAAGAACTGTGTATTGTATATAAAAATTTACAGAAAGAAAATCTAAGTTTGAAATATGTGAAAACTTCTACAAATGTGTTATTCCAACCACGAATTTGATAAAACAAAATGCGATGTTAGTGCCACAATCTACATACATATGTAAGAGACATGGAAACGACATAGACGTTACAATATGATACTCATTCAAGAACCCACTCCGTTGGCATTGTTTCAGTATCTTACTTAGAACAACAGGCCTGTAACTGCACGTCACTTCGACCACACACACAGCGTAGCAGGTGTCGATATACAAAACTCACACTACGCCGATTTCTATTATGCCCTCAGCAAATTATAACGAAAAATGACATGAAACAGACCCATAAATATCGGGTGCACAAAATTTAGGAGTACGTGGGAATTGGACCCCCGGGGGTTTGTGACCCCTTCCTTTGTCAGACGAACAGCGACAACAGCTCAGGAACGATACAGATTTCCTTAACGAATGAATGTGCCCGTATTTCGTATGGAACACGAATAGGCCGGTGTTCCTTGAACGGATTCACTGAAGCAATGTTTGTTAACCTTTTAAATCCTAGCGGTAACTTTACATAAGACCAGGTTTAACATTAAAAAATTCTACGTGGTGCCCACATTGCGTTTATGTGTTTTGTACGGATCTCAGAACAAACAGCAACTTTTGCCTTATAAAACATTAAGAGACTGGTTTTTATAACCGAAGTGGAGAGTGTTTACAACGCGGTACGCACTGAGACCTTAAATACGCTTAGTCTTTAAAGGGTTAAATGACATTTATACAGGCCACAAAAGCACACTTATTTAGTGTATGTCATTACCCGTTTTTTCACTCCCCTCCATGCACACGTCTCCCTTTTAAACACCATAAGGGAGAGAGGGATATTTCCGAGTGTTGCAGTTGTGTGTGAATCCGCAGAGTTAACATGAATAGGAAAATGTATTTCATTTGCCATTGATTATTTGACTAAAACGTAACTCACATTATTGCTATGTCATAAACTGCAACTGCACAACCTCTGAATGTAACATCAATTGACGCTAATCCGAGATTCGTATGCACCAAATCTCGAGATGTCATTACGAAGAAAAATTCTGTAGAGTTTTGAAAATAAGAAAGGCAGAAAGTAGGGTGGTAAAGAAAGTAACACACACACACACACACACACACGCACGCACGCACGCACGCACACACAAGAAAAAAAGAAGTGCCAACAGCACATGGTGTTCCCAGGCGGTCACCCATCCAAGTACTAACCATGCCCAACGTTGCTTAACTGCGGTGATCAGACGAGAACCCGTGTTTTCAACGTGGTATGGCCGTTGGCGAGATACATTGTAGTACCTCCAATGAGCCGTTCGAGGCAGTGTATTCCGGTATGTATGTTCATGCTTCAAGTTTTCAAATTTCTTATTACTGTAATGTCATGTATTGCTCATGATCTAAATTCGCACACAGCCTCGTATTTACTGGAGTCAGACACCCTTATTATGTGGCTCACCCCACCATATATGAATTCACAGCTTGTAAGTGGACCCTTTAACACGTAAAATGTGTTTATGACACGATAATTCTCACTGAATATGGAACACAGTCCTTCTTGAAAAACGTACAGTTGCTCAGCTAGTCAAAGAAATTCTTCTTTCACGTAATCGGGACTTACATTACCGCGTTGAAAAAAATCCTTCAATTTTCTCTATCCTGAGCCAGATCAATCCAGTTCACGCTTTCTCATAGTATTACTTTAAGATCCGTTTTAATATTATACTATCTTCCACGACCACTTCTTCCACGTGTTCTGTTAACTGGAGGTTTCCACACCACAACCCTGCGTGAATTTCCCCTCTTTCTCAAATGTGCTAAATGCCCGGTAGATTTCATCTTCCTTTATTTAAACCACCATTGGATTCATTGGATTGCTTACGTAAGAGCACGAGACGTACATCCACACATTGCAAATATCATGGAAAAGAGCACCACCACAACAAGTACATTTCGGTGAGAGGGAAAAGAATTATTGAAGGCATAAATATTTATAACAGTCAAATAAAAATGAACTCACACACATGACGCCATGTTCGTGTACTTTCTGCTGTACACAGTCGGTACGGTTTGTTGAATGTTACGGGAGTGTTTGAGGCAACTCTGTGCTTTACTCCGAAAGAAAGCGGTTATTCGCAGAAATTGTATTACTGCGCCATTGCAATCAACACTCAGTATTTTCAATATCGAATGTTACAAGAAGAATGGGCATGCAGCCACAAGACTGTTCTTTTATTAAAAGTCACCTTTGTTAATTTCAGAGTGCATTTTTCCGTGTTGTTTTGCTGGTGTGTGCAGTCACAGGCAGCTTGTTTCCAGCGACCTGAACACAGTTTCTGGTTAATAACACGCTACTGGATTACTGGGGGTAATGGCCCAATATGTGTGCCGGTGTAAACAGCATCCAGCGTTCAGCATCCGCTCGTACAGCATATAAATGGAACACAATTTGCAATGGGATAAACAGGGCAGGAATATCGGTGTTGGGGACGAAATGGCAATTGTCACACACGTTACGCGGTGCAAGACACGCAGTCCACATATCCACGTTAAATAAGACACACAGTGTTTCATTTGCAGTGCTTCAGAGTTTATTAAAGTGCTCACAGAAATCAGCACATTTTGTGCAGATTTTTGTTGGAAATTTACAGTGCATTTGATAGAGTAATTTCACATTCCGTAAACCAATACTTCAGCTACAATCAAACCAAATAAATCTCTCAATCAATAGTGCATTCAACAAAACACATCGCAGCGTCTGTCAGATTCGGTTGCTCGTGTCTGTTCCCACATAAGTCTTCACTATTTCATAGCTGATTGCCAGCTGGTAGGCAGGTTCTTTGGCTCCCAGCTGGAGAGTGTGAAGCAGCATATTTAGTGCTGAATGCTGTCATAAACTGCACTGTACTAGAAATAGTAAGGGACAGATAGTATAATTTTCTGAAAGGAGAGTAAGAGATTAGCAGGAGAAACATCGTCGTTGGTTCGGCAGGTCTTGGAGCTTAACAAGTTCACGTTATTTGCCGGAGATACCAACTCCGACTGGGACAGGAAGGGAAGCATTAATGACAATAATCGGTAGAATGCCGCCCGCTCCTCCTAGCAAACCAGACAGGAGTGGATTTGCGCTGCCATTGCCTGAAACAAAAAGCGAGAGTGTTTAGAGACTTTGTTCTGAAACTGGCTTCAGACCAGTAAAATCATGACACGGTGCCTTGTCACAAGTGCGGGCACTTGAAGAAGAAATTATGCATAAAGGGGAGGAAATGGTTTGGGTTACCCAGATTATTAAAATTATTCCTGATACATCTGAACCCACTGTAAGAGCCTTCCCAGAGTCTTAATGGCCAATAACGCTAACCTCACGCAATGTGATGACGAATGTACGTTAGGAATGTGCGTCATATTGCGGACCGACGAACAGTTGCACTCTTGCTGCAGGTACAGCTGCGGAAGTGCTTAACACTTCGCGTCACGAACTGTTCTTGCGAATTGCAGTTGCCGGGTACAGATTACCTTTACAGAAATGCTTTAATTTTCGATGTTGAAAAGCAGCTCACAAATGAGTGGACTTTAGAAAAAATCTACATAAAACCCTGTAAAATATCGTGTCGATTTCAGGTCAACGTGGGACTTAGTACAGGAGAAAGCACTATCGATTTTTACTCGATGTTTAGTCGATTAGGTTGATAGCAGTATAATGAAATGTCAATGGCGTCGGTCACACTACAGAGATGTATGTACTGCAAAATGGCATTCACAAATTAAGTGCAGTCACAAAATGTTCATTCGGAAACGACTTCGATGCCGCCATTTGTAGCAATTTTAACTTATTTAGGCTGAATATTAAACAAATTCGCAATTCCAGGGAGCAATTCGGAGCTGAATACGCACTGCAGTTTTTTGCCTAAAAAGCAGCCTAACGTAAGCCTTAAAGTAACGTAACGTAATTAACCATCCAGGAAACGGCGTTTTTAAAAAACAGCGTTGACTAATAAAACAATAACACAGTAGTGATTATTATGTAAAAATGATGTCGGTTACTTGACACATTGTTAAGTTATTTGCAGTCTCCATATCAGTCATTTATTTTGGATAATTATATATTCTGATTTAAAGCACGAAACTTTATTCAGACGATGTGACCATTTCTGTACATTTCTGCCACATATCCAATGTACGGCCTGCTTATGTTTCCAGAATAAAAATACGTTCGGATTGTTTGCAAGTGGCTGATCCCAGTGGCCGCGCGGTCTAAGCCGTACGACTGCGGCCTCTCGCTTGATGGGATCGTGGGTTTGAATCACACACCGGGCGTGCGTGTTTGTCTCTTGTGAGTGTTTGTGTGTTATCAGGAAGAGGTGCCTACGAAGGGCCGATCCCTCGTCCAGAGGAGTGCTATCGAATTTGGTTTTTGTCTGAGTTTCATGAAGTGAAAAACAAAATCCACTCTGAGTAGTTAGTACAGGTAACTACAAAAAAGAAAGGAAAGTTTGCAAGTGTATATTGGTGTACACGAACGCCTCATTTATAAGTACGAGGTGAAATTACTGTTCGGGACGTAAAACAGCCCGTTAGTAAAACGCATCGTGTTTAAGGAACCAAATTTGCACTGTGCAGCTACGGAAGCCATAGCAGTGCCCCTTGTGTGCAAACGGTATATATATATGTCTGCACCTTCATTAATGTTACTTTACGTATTACTTTCATTACTGCAGCTGTCTGTTGTGCAGTGTCGTACTTGCTTTGCTAGGAAACACTTTGTTCAAAAGGCTTGATACCTCAGCCCCGTGACAGTATTCAGTGTGCAACCAGAAATGCATGGATATCGTTCAATATATGAGATGCATTCCAGGTTTAAACAGAAGTACGAAAAATTTGAAAGACCAAGTGTTAATAAGAATTTTTGTCAAATTTCTGACACCAAAACCATTTGCCAAGTTCACATGGCGTGTAACAGGGCAGTGAGACAAGCATTCCCCAGAATAATTCCGTTAAACCTGCCGACGTTTCCGCATGCTTACCGACAAGGCACAGCAGTGCAACTGCGACGATCAACAGGAGGCTCTGGACGGTCTTCATCTTGTGGTCAGCGGTTAGCGTTGACTGATGGATTTGGGTCGGAGCGGCACACATATATAGGGCACTTGGATGTGGGAAGAGGCGTAGGTGACAAGTAATTCCCCTACGAATACTAGTGCTGACGTTGGTACTTCAAAATTACGCAGCTGTACTGATAAGCGAAATTATATATTCAAAAACTGATGGTCATTTGACACCAATTAAACCCCCAGGAATTGCAACTTGTGAATTTTCGCTTTACTTCACACTAAAATAGTTACTGAGTTATTATTGGGAACAATTAGCCACAAACAGCGAGGCAGAATGTTACTAACACCTACCGCTTAAGTTTGTGGAAGATTCAGTTTTCATGTTACGTTGCTGTGAGCCGCGCAGATAGAGTAAATTATACTCACATGTGATTCAAATGACACAGAGTGTCCGTATTGTTCAGGGAAATGTCAATTATCTGAAGGAATAGAGGAAAGGCTCCATTTTGTTTAGATTTCTTTTCCTGAATTTTATTTTGTGTAAGTCAGCAGTACACGTAAGTCAGACGTACACACTGTAGTTTCAATGTGACGTCTGATTTCTGTTATAACCCCTCTAATACGTGTACTAGCAATTCACCACTTTCCTATATGTTCAGATTTTGGCAGCCATATTTCTGTCAATTAGTGTTTTGTGTCACTAAATATCAGAAGAATTCCGCTATTTCATGCAAGTTCCGTTACCTTACCAGTTCAGGTTTGTGCGCAGTGTGTTTCACAGTAGGCAAGAGAGTGAATGCGACATTTGCATTTGTTAAAATTTTAAATCCTCTAAACTCCGAAGGGAAAAATAATGAGAAGGTTTGCTGAGAATGCTAAGAACTAAAGAGATTTCATAACGTGACACAGAATTTACAAGAATGTACATAGAAATTTTATAAACTGAGTCTTTGAATACAGGATCAGTGAATTAAATTGAAAACAAAGGGATCTGTGATTCTCCAGCAATATGGATTACGTTAATTGGATAGTTTTCGTGTGAGCTATACATTTGTGTCCGTGCAGACATCAGATCTGCTTCAAAGCCCCTAAGGTGGGACCATTACAAGTCGGAATGGGCGACGTCTGGAGTTCGCAAGTCTTCTGCAGTGTGGAATAATGACGCCGCTTCGTATGTTGCACGTTTAAGCGCCGTCCTTTGGCAAGGTGACTTCGTCTAATCTCTTACATTCTTATGAATATGAAAGGCCCGACAAATTCCAAAAGACGTGTAATACTGAATGTTAAGTGCCATTCCTCTGTAGCCATATTTCTCGGGTGACTGTAACTGCTGCATACGAATATTTACCTTCCCCTTCTGTACCAAAATCATTTCTCAAGCTTAATATTTACAACTACAAGTTAGTCTGATCCCCCTGATAGGGTAGGAATTGAAGAATAACACATCAGATTCCCCACACCAGTTTCTTTCATCATATACTGTTCACTTTCCAATGACGTAAAGACGTCTATAAATGAGGGGATTTATTTTGGGCGTCTTACGAGATAAGGCAATTCCGTGTCATAGCAAGCAGGCATAGAGGCCACGATACTGTCGTTGTACAGGTAACAGGAAGAGTTTGGTGTCCTTCCGCACGTCCTCTGAAATTGCATTTCCCCAAAATGTACAGTTAAGGATGTGCTTAACGCCAATTTGGACGTTATATAAAGAGGTGAATTAATGAACAGCCATATCGAAGAGGATGAATAAACAAATTAGTGGAATTTCATCTTTGAATGTTATTTCTAAATAAATCAATAAACAGGAAATAAAATATTATATTAGTCTTACCTCATTTTTCCATCTAACTTGAAAAATAGGGTAATATAATATGTTAGGGTGTGAAAATTAGTATTGTTTTAAAACTCGCAAATTTGTTACAGGAGAAAATGCGGAGAACATCGGTTTACTGTGACGCCTTCCCATAATCCTTCTGACAAAACATGTTTCTCACAAATCCCGGGCGCCAGCCCAGCAGCACTTTGCGGCAGGTGCATACGGACTCTTAGCATTCAGCTGCCGTCATCTCAGCTTTCTGGTACCTAATATTTTGAAGCGTTTAATAAAACGACTGCAAATTTTTTTTGGACACCTGCGTAAGACAAATAATTATTCGCACACGTGAAACGTGGTGCTGTGTTAAAACTCGAATATATTTTGCCTATGAAACGGGACAACTTTTCAGGCTTGTTAAGTGTTGCAGGTGACACGTATAGACAACACGTGACGTACAGTAACATTAAATGTGATAACAAAGGCGATATTTTATCGCTACAGGACACCCCCTCAAACGAGGGAATAAGCAACGAGTTAAGCAATTATTTCGTTTTGGCCTTGCTGCATTACTTTGACCTCCTGTCACACTACACGTCTACAGTTACTTGTGAAAAATACAAAGTTACTGCACACACAGACACGCACTGCTACACAAGAATGCACATCAGTTATGCATTAAACGTCACAATTCCTTGTTCTCAATATCTTAGAATTCAGACTTACTCTGTTCACATACGCCCCAGCACTCAATTACCAACACACATGCACCTTCGCTGCACACATGAGATAACATTTCCCTGATCATTGGCATAAATATGGGAGGGAAGTGTGGCAAACGCGCCTTCAATACACCTTCTACATAAGAACTGTTTTGGCTGCTTAGTTGAAGAGGGGCAAATAAAAATTCGGTGTGATAGGGGGGAAAGTGTTGTATGTATACTGTTTCAAGGGACTGCATACCGGTGTGAGGCCAATATTAATTAATTATATAAATTATTTATATTTTGAATAAATCTTAAACAGCGAGTGTTATATTGAGGTTGAAAAGGCGGTTGTATAATCAAATTAATAGCTGTATGTATATTAACAACTGGTTCAAAATATTTTCTCCCTCTTTCTTACTTCTCTCCATGATCTGATCTCTAATACCCATGAAGGTACCTCACCGCCCAATGGTATTAGCCAAGTTACGCCTTTGTCCCTGGCAACACTTTTTGCCAAGGCTTTCATAAAATTATCTACACGCAAGGAATTTCTTCGGAAAATTAATTGTAGACGTGATCGAGGAACTGCCATACATAACTCACAGACAGTTACGTAAGTATCATCCCCTGTGAGGGTATGTTACCTGTTGCAAAATGACTGACACACAGTTGCTGTCATCTTAACGGGCAGTAATATCCCCTCTACTATCACACATTACAAAGATATGTGTACAGTCTACAAAAAAATATATTCCTCAATTAGTATAATAAACAGCGATTATGTCTGTATAGGGACTTCAACCGTTGATATTTATCATAGTATCGGAAGGTGTTTTCTTGGAAGTGACAAGGTCTTTGCTTTGAGTATATAATGCAATGTGACAATGAAAATTTCCTGTAAGGCATCGAATTTATAAAGCCATATTACTAGCAATCATTTGAAATTTTGTTACCCACTGTGTGGGTTTCAATACTGGTAATAGAATTTTATTAATAATGCATCGTAAATTTTAAACTTCACCCAGATACACAAGTTCCGAACCACAAGGTATATTTTCAGTTAATTTACACGAATTTCGCTTTGATATAGTTCTGCGTGTGACAGGCAGGCGTACCAACATGAGATACTGCGCGTTCCTTTGCTGTCGCTGCTGGACTGTATCAAGACTGCCCACAGCTATCCTTACGAATTATTTCCTTGTGGCATCCTGGAAGGTGGTCTTTAAACTTCATGCATTTCTGTAGCTCTTGGGATTGTAACCGGAAGCACAAGAAATATGCCTATTAATATGATGACATATTTGAAGCCGTAATATTGTCAAGGACGCACCGCGCTTTCTTACAGTCGGATATCCGACTACCATTACAAGCATTTACGGTTAATCTCCAGCACGCAGTATTATAACTTCTCCAACAATAAATCGATTCTCTTCACGTGAGTGCTGTTGGGATTAACCCAGCCTTAATTACGCACAAGGTGTCACGTACTCTCTCCCTTATGAAATTTATAACGTGGGAGAAATGTAGGGGTGTACAGAAATGGGTAAGCCTTATGCCCAACAGGCGTAGTACCTCGTAACCATAGATTGAGTGTAATTTGAGCTTTAAAAATACCAGCTTCTTGAAATATTGCGGAATACTCAGCCTATATGGAAGCCAAGGAAATCTGTTTTATGCCCGCTGAACGTGACGATTGCAACCATTCAAATATCATTAATTATGATCCCTAATTTGAGAGTAAATTTCAATTTTCCTCGCATATTCTCATTAAGAAGTCTTTGCCTATTTCGACGCAAACATAAAGACGGCTTTCCATTCAACGCTTCCTGCAAAACACTTTAGAGAATTTTGATAATTTAATTTTCTTGGAACAAGTATCAAAGGGGCTTATAGATTGGGTACTGGGTAAGATACAACTCTCTGAAGTCATGTAGTTTTGCTCTGTTCTTTATTTTTGTTACGGCGCTACGTGGTAATCCATCTCTGATCTGCGATAAATAAATAAATCAAGTAAAGTAAACGTTTCATGCAGTTCAAGCGAACCCCCTTGAAAATGGCAATATAAATACCGAAACATGTCGGGGAAAAGTGGGAATATAAGCTAAATAAATACCATACAAACAAAATATTATGAATTTTTGCTTTAACTTTATTGAGTTCAGAAGAGCCTATTACTTGGAAGTCCTGCCTTACGGGTCGGTGGGGTTGAGGGTTTCGGACATGTCCAGACGGGCCAAGAGGAGCACGTAGCCGTCTGTGCAAGAGGCACCGGGTCTCTTCCCCTGGGGCAAGCGGGCCGGCACGTATCCTGGAAAGCACTCCCTCTTTAAGCGGTGGGCTCAAGTTTGTTAAGAACTACACTTGTGACAATTCTCTGTTTCTGCTTACCGTGTTACCGGAATGCATTATCGTGTTACCGTGTTACCGGAATGTGTTACCGTGTTACCGGAATACCTTACCACATGAGAAGCCAAAAATATGTTCCTGTATTTAACCCTTTAAAGACGAAGCGTGTCTGTTTTATACAAGGACTCAGTGCGTACCGCGCTGTAAACACTCTCCACTTCGGTTATAAAAACCAATCTCTTAATGCTTTATAAGGCAAAAGTTGCTGTTTGTTCTGAGATCCGTACAAAACACATAAACGCAATGTGGGCACCACGTAGAATTTTTTAATGTTAAACCTGGCGGTACGTAAAGTTACCGCTAGGCTTTAGAAGGTTAAACAGGTCGAGTCACCTGCCAAATGAAGAGCATGTGAAGACAGAAAATCGTGAGGGGAAAGTGACATGTTATTTCCCATGTTTACGTGATAACGGCGATTATACTAACTTCGAATTGTTTATAGGTGGGAAGATTTAACATCAGAGTAACGTTCACACAGAAGGGGAAGTTCACCATCTGTATGCTGCAGTTACATTCACCCGAGACACACAGCTACAGAGGAATGACATTTTACATTCAGGACTTCATGTCTTTTGGAATTTGTCCGTCCGTTCGTATTCGTAGGAAGGTAACTGATTTGGCGACACGACCCGCGGCCTAACTACTAAAGGACAGAAGCCATTAAATAAATTACACCATACAGTGGAACCCCGTCAGAGCGACATCGGTTTATACGACACAAATTTGGTCTGTGGTACCAATTTATGCGTCACTGTTAACCGTAATATTACGCTATAATTGTACGTTATAACGACACGTGTTTATAACGACACAGTGTTCTGTCTCTTTGGAGGATCCTACTTAACTGTCATGGCCCATTTATGTGCAGATTTGTGCCCGGAGCAAGTGCTGCGTTGTGTGACGGACGGAAATTTCACGTCTACACTCACTGAGCTCAGCATACACTCCAATGCTTCTCATTTCTCTCCCGTCCAAAATTACGATAAGCACAAACACACCCCCAATAGAACGGACAAAAATCACTAATCGCCCCTGCATTTAGGTGATGCTGGATTCATGCCTGCTATCATGCACTACTCTGGGTAACTGACATTTCTGTCCATATTAAGGCTTCTTCTGTTTGCACATTCAGCAAACATTTAAATCCATTACTGATATTCCTTTATGGATGCACCGCCTTCCGTAAAAGATCTGCCCAAAGTAATTTTATCGCTCCAGTAATGCTTGTGTACACGTCCGCTGTACACAGTCAGTACGGTTTGTTGAATGTTACGGCGAGTGTGTGAAGCTACTCTACGCTTTACTCCGAAAGCAAGCGGTTATTCGCAGAAATTGTATTACTGCGCCATTGCAATCAACACTCAGTATTTTCAATACCGAATGTTACAAGAAGAATGGGCACGCAGCCACAAGACTGTTCTTTTATTAACCTTTTAAAGCCTAGCGGTAACTTTACGTACCACCAGGTTTACCATTAAAAACGTCTACGTGGTGCCCACATTACATTTATGTGTTTTGTACGGATCTCAGAACAAACAGCAACTTTTGCCGTATAAAACATTAAGAGATTGGTCTTTATAACCAAAGAGGAGAGTGTTTACAGCACGGTACGCACTGAGTCCTTATATAAAAGAGATACGCTTCGTTTTTAAAGGGTTAAAAGTCACCTTTGTTAATTTCAGAGTGCATTTTACCGTGTTGTTTTGCTGGTGTGTGCAGTCACAGGCAGCTTGTTTCCAGCGACCTGAACACAGTTTCTGGTTAATAACACGCTACTGGGTTAGTGGGGGTAATGGCCCAATATGTGTGCCGGTGTAAACAGCAGCCAGCGTTCGGCATACGCTCGTACTGCATATAAATGGAACACAATTTGCAATGGGATAAA
This sequence comes from Coptotermes formosanus, assembly GCA_013340265.1. Taxonomy (NCBI): domain Eukaryota; kingdom Metazoa; phylum Arthropoda; class Insecta; order Blattodea; family Rhinotermitidae; genus Coptotermes; species Coptotermes formosanus. Next base: position 21,646 of record BLKM01008330.1, on the reverse strand, counting down.
CAGGGCAGTAATGTCGGTGTTGGAGACGAAATGGCAATTGTCACACACGTTACGCGGTACAAGACACGCAGTCCACATATCCACGTTCAATAAGACACACAGTGTTTCATTTGCAGTGCTTCAGATTTTATTAAAGTGCTCACAGAAATCAGCACATTTTGTGCAGATTTTTGTTGGAAATTTACAGTGCATTTGATAGAGTAATTTCACATTCCGTAAACCAATACTTCAGCTACAATCAAACCAAACAAATCGCTCAATCAGTAGTGCATTCAACAAAACACATCGCAACGTCTGTCAGATTCGGTTGCTCGTGTCTGTTCCCACATAAGTCTTCACTATTTCATAGCTGATTGCCAGCTGGTAGGCAGGTTCTTTGGCTCCTAGCTGGAGACTGTGAAGCAGCATATTTAGTGCTGAATGCTGTCATAAACTGCACTGTACTAGAAATAGTAAGTGATAGATAGTATAATTTTCTGAAAGGAGAGTAAGAGATAAGCAGGAGAAACATCGTCGTTGGTTCGGCAGGTCTTGGAGCTTAACAAGTTCACGTTATTTGCCGGAGATACCAACTCCGACTGGGACAGGAAGGGAAGCATTAATGACAATAATCGGTGGAATGCCGCCCCCTCCTCCTAGCAAACTAGACAGGAGTGGATCTGCGCTGCCGTTGCCTGAAACAAAAAGCGAGAGTGTTTAGAGACTTTGTTCTGAAACTGGCTTCAGACCAGTAAAATCATGACACAGCGCCTTGTCACAAGTGCGGGCACTTGAAGAAGAAATTATGCATAAATGGGAGTAAGTGGTTTGGGTTACCCAGATTATTAGAATTATTTCTGATACATCTGAACCCACTATATTATCGGTCCCAACGTCTTGTTCGCAAGCTATTGTATCTTCACGCAATGTGATGACGAATGTGCGTTAGGAATGTGCGTCTTATAGCGGACCGACGAACGGTTACACTGTTGCTGCAGGTTCAGCTGCGGAAGTGCTTAACACTTCGCGTTCCGAATTGTTCTTGCGAAATGCAGCTGCCGGGTACACAGTAACTTTACAGAAATGCTTTTAATTTTCGATGTTGAAAAGCAGCTCACAAATGAGTGGACTTTAGAAAAAATCTACATAAAACCCTGTAAAATATCGTGTCGATTTCAGGTCAACGTGGGACTTAGTACAGGAGAAAGCGCTATCGATTTTTACTCGATGTTTAGTCGATTAGGTTAATAGCAGTATAATGAAATGTCAATGGCGTCGGTCACACTACAGAGATGTATGTGCTGCAAAATGGCATTCACAAATTAAGTGCAGTTACAAAATGTTCATTCGGAAACGACTTCGATGCCCGCCATTTGTAGCAATTTTAACTTATTTAGGCTGAATATTAAACAACTTCGCAATTCCAGGGAGCAATTCGGAGCTGAATACGCACTGCAGCTTGTTGCCTAAAAAGCAGCCTAACGTAAGCCTAAAAAAGTAACGTAACGTAATTAACCATCCAGGAAACGGCGTTTTTAAAAAACAGCGTTGACTAATAAAACAATAACACAGTAGTGATTATTATGTAAAAATGATGTCGGTTACTTGACACATTGTTAAGTTATTTGCAGTCTCCATATCAGTCATTTATTTTGGATAATTATATATTCTGATTTAAAGCACGAAACTTTATTCAGACGATATGACCATTTCTGTACATTTCTGCCACATATCCAATGTACGGCCTGCTTATGTTTCCAGAATAAAAATACGTTCGGATTGTTTGCAAGTGGCTGGTCCCAGTGGCCCCGCGGTCTAAGGCGTACGACTGCGGCCTCTCGCTTGATGGGATCGTGGGTTTGAATCACACACCGGGCGTGCGTGTTTGTCTCTTGTGAGTGTTTGTGTGTTATCAGGAAGAGGTGCCTACGACGGGCCGATCCCTCGTCCAGAGGAGTGCTATCGAATTTGGTTTTTGTCTGAGTTTCATGAAGTGAAATACAAAATCCATTCTGAATAGATAGTACAGGTAACTACTACAAAAAAAGGAAAGTTTGCAAGCGTTTTATTGGTGTATACGAAAGACTCATTTATAAGTACGAGGTAAAATTACTGTTCGGGACGTAAAAGAGCCCGTTAGTATAACGTGCCATATTTGAGGTACCAAATTTGCACTGTGCGGCTACGGAAGCCATAGCAGTGCCCCTTGTGTGCAAACGGTTTATTTATGTCTGCACCTTCAGTAATCTTACTTACTGTCTGTTGTGCAGTGTCGTGCATTCCTCAGATTAAAACATAAAGTCAGCTTGTTTTGCATTTCAACTCCGTGTTTTCGTATTCAACTTGTAAATTCGGCATTAAAACTTGAAATCCTGTAAACTTGGAAGGAAAAAATAGTGAGAACGTTTGGTGAGAATGCTAAGAACTAAAGAGATTTCATAACGTGACAAAGAATTTACAAGAATTTACATAGTAATTTTATAAACTGATTCTCTAAATACTGGATCAGTGTATTGAATTGAATACAAAGAGAACTGTGATTTTTTAAGTAAGACGGTTTACGCTGATTGCATCGTTTTGGCATGAGCTGTAATTTTGTGTCCAGGAAAATATCAGATCTGCTCCAAAAATCCTCAGGGCGGCCCATTACTCGTCGGAATGGGCGACGTCTGGATTTCGCGTGTCTTCTGCAGTGTGGAATAATGACGCCGCTTCGTATGTTGCATGTTTAAGCGCCGCCTATTGACAAGGTGATGTCGTCAACACAGTTACCTTCCTACAATATGAAAGGCCGAACAAATTCCAAAAATCGTGTAATACTGAATGTAAAGTTTCATTCATCTGTAGCCATATTTCTCGGATCACTGTAACTGCTGCATACGGATGTTTACATTCCCCTTCTGAATCAAAGATATTCTCAAGTTTAATATTTACGACTACAAAGTTAGTCTGATCCCCCTGATAGTGTAAGAATGAAAGAATAATACATCCGTTCCCCCAGTCTAGTTTCTGTCATTATATACCGTTCATTTTGCCAATGACGCAAAGACGTGTATAAATACGGAGCTTGATTTTGTGTTTCTTATGAGATAAGGCAATTCTGTGTCATGGCAAGCAGGCATAGAGTCCACGATGCTCTCTTTGTACAAACACCTGGGACGGATAATCTCTTTCAGCACATTGTCTAAAATTGCATTCACCAAAATATGCAGTTAAGGATGTGCTTAACGTTAATTTGGACGTTATTTAAAGATGTGAATTAATGAACAGCCACATGGAAGAAGATGAATCCATAAAGAAGTGAAAGTTTTCTTTCAAAACTTATTTCTAAATAAACCTAGAAATAAGGAACGAAATAACAAATTAGTCGTACCTAATTTTTCAATCTAACTTGAAGGACAGGGCAATATAACATGCTCAATTCTGAAAATCTGTCTTGTTTTAAAACTCACACTTTTGTTACATGAGAAAATAACGAGAATATCAATTTACTGTGCCGCGTTCCTATACTCCTTCTGACAAAACAAGTGTCTCACAAATCCCGGGCGCCAGCCCAGCAGCTCTTTGCGGCAGGTGCATACGGACTCTTAGCATTCAGCTGCCGTCATCTCAGCTTTCTGGTACCTAATATTTTGAGGTGTTTAATAAAACGACTGCATTTTTTTAGACACCTGCGTAAGATAAATCATCATTCGTACAAAAGAAACGTGGTGCTGTGTTTAAAACTCGAATATATTTTGCTTATCCAACGGGACAACTTTCAGGCTTGTTAAGTGTTGCAGGTGACACGTATAGACAACACGTGACGTACAGCAACATTAAATGTGATAACAAAGGCGATATTTTATCTCTACTAGGCACTCCCTCACATTCCCAGATAAGCAAAGATTTCAGCAGTTATTTCCTTTTGGTCTCGCTGTATTACCTTGTCCTTCTGTCCCACTACACCTCCACAGTTACTTGTGAAAAATACGAAGTTCCTGCACACACACACACACACGGGCGGACTGCTACACAAGAATGCACATCAGTTATGCACTAAACGTCACAATTCCTTGTTCTCAGTACCTTAGAATTCACACTTTCTGTGTTCACACACATCCCAGCACTCAATTACAAACACACATGCACTTTCACTGCACACATGAGACAACATTTCCCTGATCAGTGGCATAAATATGGGGGGGTGTGGCAAACGCCCCTTCTATATTCCTTCTACAACGACATATTCCGGCATTTGTATTCCCATTCACAAGGGGGTTCATTTTTATTTATATAAAACACTTTCATCATACACTGACCCGTATCTCTTCAAATGTCTAAATCCTTAAAAGTTATCCTTCTAAAGCCTACAGGTAACTTTACGTACCGCCAGCTTTGACATTCACAAATTCTACCTCCTGCCCACATTGCGTTTATGTGTTTTGTACGGATCTAAGAACGAACAGCGATTATTTCCCTGTACAACATTAACTGCCTGGTTTTTATAACCGAGACGGAGCTTCTTTACTGCGCGGTATGGGCTGGGTCCCTATATATATATATATATATAACAGATATGCTTCTCTTTAAGAGTTTAAAGGCTAAAATCCTTTCACAAGATACAATTATCTGAAGTCATGTTGCTGCGTTCTGGTTCTTTATGTGTGTTAGGCGCTACGTGGTAAGGCATTTCTGATCTGTGATAAATAAATAAACATTAAATAAATACATAAATAAATAAACGCTAAATAAATAAAAATGTTTATGTAATTAAAGCGAACTCCATTGAAATGGCAATATAAAAAACGAAAAATGTCGGGAACAAGTGGGAAATATAGCTAAATAAATACAACACAAAACAAAATACTGGGCACTGTTGCTTTTACTTTACTGAGCTCAGAATTGCGAATTATTTGAGGTTTTCCGGATGCGCACAGACGGCCACAATGTGCATCTAGCCTTCTGTACAAGGGGAACCGTGTCCCTTTCCTTGGGGGAAGGGGGCCGGCACATAGCCTTGAAAACAGTCTCCCTTTTATAGGCGAGATCGCGTTTGTTAAGACCTACACTTCTGCTAACCCTCTGTGCCTGCTTACCGTGTTACCGAACTGCCGTACCATGTGGGGCAAAAATGTGTCCCCGTACGTACACAGGTCTTTGTGTCACTTACAAATTGAAGAGAATATGATGAAAGAAAATCGAGAGGGGTAAGTGACATGTTATTGTAACATGTTTACCTGATTACGGGAAATAGACTAAATTGAATTGTTTTTTTAACCGGAAAGATTTGAATTCAGAAGTAACTTTCACACAGAAGGGGAAGTTCAGCATCCGTATGCAGCAGTAACAGTCAGCCGAGAAATATGGCTACAGAGGAATGACACTTTACATTCAGTATTACACGTCTTTTGGAATTTGTCCGCCCCTTCGTATTCGTAGGAAGGTAACAGAGTTGACCACATCTCCTTGCCAATGGGCGGCGCTAAACATGCAACACACGAAGCGGCGTCATTATTCCACACTGCAGCAGGCACGCGAAATAAAGACGTCACCCGTTCCAACTTGTAATGGGTCCACCTGCGGAGCTTGGGAGCAGATCTGATGTTTGCACGGACACAAATGCACAGCTTATGTCAAAACGGTGCAATCAGCGTAAACCGTGTTACTGAAAAATACAGGTTACCTTTGTTTTCAATTCAATATCTTCATTCAGTATTTTAAGACACAATTTATAATATGATTATGTACATTCTTTTAATTTCTTTGTCACGTTATAAAATCACTTTAGCTTTTAGCATTCTCAGCAAACGTTCTCATTATTTTTCCCTTCCAAGTTTAGAGGACTGCAAGATTTTACGCCGATTTTAGAAGCTGAATTCGAAAATACAGGGTTGAAATTCAAGACAAGCTGACTTAATGTTTTAATCTGAGGAATGCAAATATCGCGTTCACTCCCTTGCCTACTGTGAAACATACTGCACACAAACCTGAACTGGTAAGGTAACGGAACTTGCATGAAATAGCGGGTTTCTTCTGATGTTTAGTGACACAAAACACTAACTGAGAGAATTACGCCTTCCAAAATCTGAACATATAGGAGAAAGTAAACTGCTAGTACATGTATTAGAGGGGTTATAGCAGACATGTAACGTCACATTGAAACTGCAGTGTGAACGTCTGTCTGAACTGTACTGCTGACTTACAAAAAACAAAATTCAGGGTAAAAGAATTCTAAACCAAAGGGAGCCTTTCCTCTATTCTTTCAGATGATCTACATTTCCCTTAACAACACGGACACACTGTTTGACTCGAATCACGTTCAGTAGAATTTACTCTATCTGCACGGGTCACAGCAACGTTACATCAAAACTGAATCTTCCACAAACTCAAGCTGCAGGAGTTAGTAACATTCTGTCTCGCTGTTCGTGGCTAGTTGTTCCCAGTAATAACTCAGTAACTATTTTAGTGTGTAGTCAAGCGAAAATGCATAAGTTGAAATGCCTGGGCGTTTAATTGGTGTCAAATGACCATCAGTTACCAAAGTAAAGTTACCGCTCCAGTAATGCTTGTGTACACGTCCGCTGTACACAGCCGGTACGGTTTGTTGAATGTTACGGCAAGTGTTTGAAGCTACTCTATGCTTTACTCCGAAAGCAAGTGGTTATTCGCTGAAATTGTATTACTGCGCCATTGCAATCAACACTCAGTATTTTCGGTTCCGAATGTTACAAGAACACTCTGCACACAGCCACAAGACTGTTCTGTTATTAAAAGTCACCTTTGTTAATTTCAGGGAGCATTTTACCGTGCTGTTTTGCTGGTGTGCGCAGTCAGAGGCAGCTTGTTTCCAGAGACTTGAACACTGTTTCTTGTGAATAAGACGCTACTGGATTACTGAGGGTAATGGCCCAATATGTGTGCCGGTCTAAAAAGCAGCCAGCGTTCAGCATCCGCTCGTACAGCATATAAATGGAACACAATTTGCAATGGGATAAACAGGGCAGGAATATCGGTGTTGGAGACGAAATGGCAATTGTCACACACGTTACGCGGTACAAGACACGCAGTCCACATATCCACGTTAAATAAGACACACAGTGCTTCATTTGCAGTGCTTCAGATTTTAATAGAGTGCTCACAGAAATCAGTATATTTTGTGCAGATTTTTGTTGGAAATTTACAGTGCATTTGATAAAGTAATTTTACTTTCCGTAAACCAATACTTCAGCTACAATCAAACCAAATAAATCGCTCAATCAATAGTGTATTCAACAAAACACATCGCAACGTCTGTCAGATTCGGTTGCTCGTGTCTGTTCCCACATAAGTCTTCACTATTTCATAGCTGATTGCCAGCTGGTAGGCAGGTTTTTTGGCTCCTAGCTGGAGAGTGTGAAGCAGCATATTTAGTGCTGAATGCTGTCATAAACTGCACTGTACTAGAAATAGTAAGTGATAGATAGTATAATTTTCTGAAAGGAGAGTAACAGATAGGCAGGAGAAACATTGTCGTAGGTTCGGCGGGTGTTGGAGCTTAACAAGTTTACTTTATTTGCCGGAGACGTCAACTCCGATTGGAAGAGGAAGGGAAACATTAACGCCAAGACCCGGTATAAGGCTGCCCAAAGGAGGCACTAGTGGATCTGCGCTTCCGTTGCCTGAAACAAAAAAACGAGAATGTTTCCAGTCTTTGTTCTGAAACTGTCTTCAGGCCAGTAAAATCATGACACAGCGCCTTGTCACAAGTGCGGGCACTTGAAGAAGAAATTATGCATAAAGAGAAGGAACTGGTTTGGGTTGCCCAGATTATTAAAATTATTCCTGATTCATCTGAACCCACTGTAAGAGCGTTCCATATCCAATGTACGGCGTGCTTATGTGGATAGAATACAAATACGTTAGGAATGTTTCGAAGTGGCCGATCCCAGTGGACGCGCGGTCTAAGGCGTACGATTACGGCCCCTCTTTTGCTGAGATCGTGGGTTCGAATCACACCGCGGACATGGATGTTTGTCTCTTGTGAGTGTTTGTGTGTTATCAGGAAGAGGTGCCTAAGACGGACCGTTCCCTCGTCCAGAGGAATGCTACCGAATTTGGTTTGTGTCTGAGTTTGATGAAATGAAAAACAAAATCCACTCTGAGTAGTTAGAAGAGGTAGCTACTAAAAAAGGAAGGAAAGTTTGCAAGTGTATATTGGTGTATACGAACGCCTCATTTATAAGTAGGAGGTAAAATTATTGCTTTTGACGTAAAACAGTCCGTTAGTACAAGGTATCGTGTTTAAGGAACCAAATTTGCATTCTGCAGCTCGGAAAGCGATACGAATGCCCCTTGTGTGCAAACGGTTTATTTAGGTCTGCACCTTCACTGATTTTACTTTACATTTTACTTTCATTACTGCAGCTGTCTGTGGTGCAGTGTCGTACTTGCTTTGTTAGGAAACACTTTTCCTATAGCCTTGTTCCCTCAGCCACGTAAGAGTATTCAGTGTCCAACCCGAAATGCATGGATATCGTTCAATATATGACAAGCATTCCAGCTTTAAAACAGGTGTTCGGAAAATTTGAACGACAAAGAGTTAATTAGCATTTTTCTCAAATTTGTGACACCGAAACAATTTGCCAACTTGACGTGGTGTGTAACAGGGCAGTGAGAAAAACATTCCCCAGAATAATTCTGTTAAACCTGCCGACGTTTCCGCATGCTTACCGACAAGGCACAGCAGTGCAACTGCGACGATCAGCAGGAGGCTCTGGACGGTCTTCATCTTGTGGCCAGCGGTTAGCGTTGACTGATGGATTTGGGTCGGAGCTGCACACATATATAGGGCACTTGGATGTGGGAAGAGGCGTAGGTGGTAAGTAATTCCCCTACGGATACGAGTGCTGAAGTTGGTACTTCAAAATTACGCGGCTGTACTGATAAGCGAAATTTATATTCAAAACTGATGGTCATTTGACACCAATTAAACGCCCAGGCATTTCAACTTGTGCATTTTCGCTTGACTTCACACTAAAATGGTTACTTAGTTATTACTGGGAACAATTAGCCACGAACAGCGAGACAGAATGTTACTAACACCTGCACCTTGACTTTGTGGAAGATTCAGTTTTGGTGTAACGTTGCTGTGACCTGCGCAGATAGAGTAAATTCTACTGAAATATGATTCAAGTCAAACAGTGTGTCCGTATTGTTAAGGGAAATGTCAATTATCTGAAGGAAGAGAGGAAAGGCTCCATTTGGTTTAGAATTCTTTTACCCTGAATTATATGTTGTGTAAGTCAGACGTACACACTGCAGTTTCAATGTGACGTCTGATTTCTGCTGTAACCCTTCTAATACGCGTACCAGCAGTTTACAACTTTCCTATATGTTCAGATTTTGGAAGGCATAGTTCTGTCAATTAGTGTTTTGTGTCACTAAACATCAGAAGAAACCCGCTATTTCATGCAAGTTCCGTTACCTTACCAGTTCAGGTTTGTGAGCAGTATGTTTCACAGTAGGCAAGAGAGTGAATGCGACATTTGCATTCGTTAAAACTTGAAATCCTCTAAACTTCGAAGGGAAAAATAATGAGAACGTTTGCCGAGAATGCTAAGAACTAAAGAGATTTCATAACATGACCCAGAATTTGCAAGAATTAACAGAGCAATTTTATAAATTGAGTCTTTGAATACAGAATCAGTGAATTAAATTGAAAACAAAGGGAACTGTGATTCTCCAGCAATATGGATTACGTTAATTGGATAGTTTTCGTGTGAGCTACACATTTGTGTCCGTGCAGACATCAGAGCTGCTTCAAAGCCCCTAATGTGGGACCATTACAAGTCGGAATGGGCGACGTCTGGGGTTCGCGAATCTTCTGCAGTGTGGAATAATGACGCCGCTTCGTATGTTGCACGTTTAAGCGCCGTCCTTTGGCAAGGTGACGTCGTCTAATCTCTTACATTCTTACGAATACGAAAGGCCCGACAAATTCCAAAAGACGTGTAATACTGAATGTTAAGTGCCATTCCTCTGTAGCCATATTTCTCGGGTGACTGTAACTGCTGCATACGAATATTTACCTTCCCCTTCTGTACCAAAATCATTTCTCAAGCTTAATATTTACAACTACAAGTTAGTCTGATCCCCCTGATAGGGTAGGAATTGAAGAATAACACATCAGTTCCCCCACATCAGTTTCTGTCATCATATGTTGTTCATTTTCCAATGACGTAAAGATGTCTATAAATGAGGGGATTTATTTTGGGCGTCTTACGAGATAAGGCAATTCCGTGCCATAGCAAGCAGGCATAGAGGCCACGATACTGTCGTTGTACAGATAACAGGAAGAGTTTGGTGTCCTTCCGCACGTCCTCTGAAATTGCATTTCCCCAAAATGTACAGTTAAGGATGTGCTTAACGCCAATTTGGACGTTATATAAAGAGGTGAATTAATGAACAGCCATATCGAAGAGGACGAATAAACAAATTAGTGGAATTTCGGCTTTCAATGTTATTTCTAAATAAATCAAGAAACAGGAAATAAAATATTATATTAGTCTTACCTCATTTTTCCATCTAACTTGAAAGATAGGGTAAGATAACGTGTTAAGGTCTGAAAATTTGTATTCTTTTAAAACTAGCATTTTTGTTACACGAGAGAATAGCGAGAATATCGGTTTACTGTGACGCCTTCCCATAATCCTTCTGAAAAAAGAAGTGTCTCACAAATCCCGGGCGCCAGCCCAGCAGCACTTTGCGACAGGTGCATACCGACTCTTAGTATTCGGCTTCGGTGAACTCACTTTCCTGGTGCTTAATTTTTCGCGGTGGTGAATAAAACGACTTCATATTTTTCTGGACACCTGCGTAAGACAATCATTCGCACACAAGAAACGTGGTGCTGTGCTTAAAAACCGAATATACTTTGCCTATACAACGGGACAACTTTTCAGCTTGTTAAGTGTTGCAGGTGACACGTATAGACAACACGTGACCTACAGAAACATTAAATGTGATAACAAGGCAATACTTTATCGCTACAGGACACCCCCTCAAATTCCCGAATTAGCAACGAGTTCAGCAATTATTTCCTTTTGGCCTCGCTGCATTATCTTGTCCTTCTGTCTCACTACACCTCTACAGGTACTTGTGAAAAATACAAAGTTCCTGCACACACACACACACACACACACACACACACACACACGCACTGCTACACAAGAATGCACATCAGTTATGCACTAAACGTCACAATTCCTTGTTCTGAATATCTTAGAATTCAGACTTACTGTGTTCACAGACGCCCCAGCACTCAATTACAAACACACATGCACCTTCGCTGCACACATGAGATAACATTTCCCTGATCATTGGCATAAATAGGGGGGGGGGGAAGTGTGGCAAACGCCCCTTCAATATTCCTTCTACCAATGTAATTTGAAGAGGGGCAAATAAAGAAATGTTGGGGTGAGAATGGGGAAAGGGTTTTGTGTATACTATTTCAAGGGACTGCATACCGGCGTGAGGCTAATATTAATTAATTATATTTTGAATAAATTTTATATAGCGAGTGTCATATGCAGGTTGTGAAGGCGGTTGTATAATACAAGTAATTGCTGTATGTATATTAACAACTGGTTCAAAATATTTTCTCCCTCTTTCTTACTTCTATCCATGATCTGATCTCTAATACCCATGAAGGTACCTCACCGCCCAATGGTATTAGCCAAGTTACGCCTCTGTCCCTGGCAACACTTTTTGCCAAGGCTTTCATAAAATTATCTACACGCAAGGAATTTCTTCGGAAAATTAATTGTAGACGTGATCGAGGAACTGCCATACATAACTCACAGACAGTTACGTAAGTATCATCCCCTGTGAGGGTATGTTACCTGTTGCAAAATGACTGACACACAGTTGCTGTCATCTTAACGCGCAGTAATATCCCCTCTACTATCACACATTACAAAGATATGTGTACAGTCTACAAAAAAATATATTCCTCAATTAGTATAATAAACAGCGATTATGTCTGTATAGGGACTTCAATCGATATTTATCATAATATCGGAAGATGTTGTTTTGGAAGTGACCAGGTCTTTGCTTTGAGTATATAATCCAATGTGACAATGAAAATTTCCTGTAAGGCATCGAATTTATAAAGCCATATTGTTCGACATCATTTGAAATTTTGTTACCCATTGTCTCGGTTTCAATACTAGTATCAGAATTTTTTTAATAATGCATCGCAAATTTTAAACTTTACCCAGATACACAGGTTCCGAACCAGAAGGCACATTTTCAGTTAATTTACACGAATTTCGCTTTGATATAGTTCTGCGTGTGACAGGCAGGCTTACCAACATGAGAAACTGAGAGTTCCTTTGCTGTCGGTGCCGGACTGTATCAAGACTGCCGACAGTTATCCTTACGAATTATTTCCTTGTGGCATCCTGGAAGGCGGTCTTTAAACTTCATGCATTTCTGTAATTTTTGGGATTGTAACCAGAAGCACAAGAAATATGCCTATTAATATGATGACATATTTGAAGCCAAAATATTGCCAAGGACGCACCGCGCTTTGTTACAGTCGGATATCCGAGAACCATTACAGGAATTTACGCTTAATCTCGAGCACACAGTTTTATAATTTCTCCAACAAAACACCGATTCTCTTCACGTGAGTGCTGTTGGAATTAACCCAGCCTTAACGACGCACAAAGGCGTCATGTACACTTTCCCTTACGCCTTTCATAAAGTGGGAGGAATGTAGGGGTGTACAGAAAGGGGTAAGCCTTACGCCCAACAGGCGTAGTACCTCGTAAGCATAGATTCAGGGTAATTTGAGCTTTAAAAGTACCATCTTTTTTTAAAATATTGCGGAATGCTCAGCCTATATGGAAGCCAAGGAAATCTGTTTTATGCCCGCTGAACGTGACGATTGCAGCCATTTAAATCTCATTAATTATGATCCCTAATTTGAGAGTAAATTTCAATTTTCCTCGCATATTCTCATTAAGAAGTCTTTGCGTATTTCGACGCAAACATAAAGACGTCTTTCCAGTCAACGGTTGCTGCAAACACTTTAGAAAATTTTGATAATTTAATTTTCTTGGAACAAGTATCAAAGGGGCTTATAGATTGGGTACTGGGTAAGATACAACTCTGTGAAGTCATGTAGCTTTGCTCTGTTATTTATTTTTGTTACGGCACTACATGGTAATGCATCTCTGATCTGCGATAAATAAATAAATCAAGTAAAGTAAATGTTTCATGCAATTCAAGCGAACCACCCTGAAATTGGCAATATAAATACCGAAACATGTCGGGGAAAGATGAGAATAGAAGCTAAATAAATACAATACAAACAAAATATTATGCATTGTTGCTTTAACTTTACTGAGTTCAGAAGAGCCTATTATTTGGAAATCCTGTCTTACGGGTCGGTGGGTTCGAGGGTTTCGGACATGTCCAGACGGGCCAAGAGGAGCACGTAGCCGTCTGCGCAAGGGGCACCGGGTCTCTTCCCCTGGGGCAAGCGGGCCGGCACGTACCCTGGAAAGCACTCCCTCTTTAAGCGGTGGGCTCAAGTTTGTTAAGAGCTACATTTGTGACAATTCTCTGTTTCTGCTTACCGTGTTACCGGAATGCATTATCGTGTTACCGTGTTACATGAAAGCCTTACCACACGATGAGCGCAAATATGTTCCTGTATGTAACCCTTTAAAGACGAAGCGTGTGTGTTTTATACAAGGACTCAGTGCGTACCGCGCTGTAAACACTCTCCCCTTCGGTTATAAAAACCAGTCTCTTAATGTTTTATAAGGCAAAAGTTGCTGTTTGTTCTGAGATCCGTACAAAACACATAAACGCAATGTGGGCACCACGCAGAATATTTTAATGTTAAACCTGATCCTAAAGTTACCGCTAGGCTTTAAAATGTTAAACAGGTCGAGTCACCTACCAAATGAAGAGCATGTGATGACAGAAAATCGAGAGGGGAAGTGACATGTTGTTTTCCCATGTTTACGGGATCACGGCGATTATACTAACTTCGAATTGTTTATAGGTGGGAAGATTTAACATCAGAGTAACTTTCACACAGAAGGGGACGTTCAGCATCCGTATTCAGCAGCTAGAGTCACCCGAGAAATATGGCTACAGACGGATGACACTTTACATTCAGTATTACACGTCTTTTGGAATTTGTCCGGCCTTTCGTATTCGTAGGAAGGTAACTGAGTTGACGACACCATCCGCGGCCTGACTACTGAAGGACAGAATTTATTAAATAAATTACACCATACAGTGGAACCCCGTTATAGCGACATCGGTTTATACGACACATCGCCTATAAAGTCAGACAGTCTGTGGTACCAATGTATTCGTCACTGTTAACCGGTAACATTACCCTATAACTGTACGTTATAAAGACACGCGTTTATAACGACACAGTGTTCTGTCTCTTTGGAGGATCCTACTTAACTGTCATGGCCCATTTATATGCAGACTTGTGCCCGGAGCAAGTGCTGCGTTGTGTGACGGACGGAAACTTCACGTCTACACTCACTGAGCTCAGCATACACTCCAACGCTTCTCATTTCTCTCCCGTCCAAAATTACGATAAGTAGAAACACACCCCTAATAGAAAGGACGAAAATCACTAATCGCTCCTTCATTTAGGTGATGCTGAATTCATGCTTGCTATCGTGTACAGCTCTGGGTAACTGATATTTCTGTCCATATTAAGGCTTCTTCTGTTTGCACATTCAGCAAACGTTTAATTCCATTACTGATATTCGTATATTGATGCACCGCCTTCCGTAAAGGAACTGCCCAAAGTAAAGTTACCGCTCCAGTAATGCTTGTGTACACGTCCGCTGTACACAGTCGGTACGGTTTGTTGAATGTTACGGCGAGTGTTTGAAGCTACTCTATGCTTTACTCCGAAAGCTAGTGGTTATTCGCTGAAATTGTATTACTGCGCCATTGCAATCAACACTCAGTATTTTCGGTTCCGAAAGTTACAAGAACACTGCCACACAGCCACAAGACTGTTCTTTTATTAAAAGTCACATTTGTTAATTTCAGGGAGCATTTTACCGTGCTGTTTTGCTGGTGTGCGCAGTCAGAGGCAGCTTGTTTCCAGAGACCTGAACACTGTTTCTTGTGAATAAGACGCTACTGGATTACTGAGGGTAATGGAGCAATATGTGTGCCGGTCTAAAAAGCAGCCAGCGTTCCGCTCGTACAGGATATAAATGGAACACAATTTGCAATGGGATAAACAGGGCAGGAATATCGGTGTTGGAGACGAAATGGCAATTGTCACACACGTTACGCGGTACAAGACACGCAGCCCACATATCCACGTTAAATAAGACACACAGTGCTTCATTTGCAGTGCTTCAGATTTTAATAGAGTGCTCACAGAAATCAGCACATTTTGTGCAGATTTTTGTTGTAAATTTACAGTGCATTTAATAGAGTAATTTTACATTCCGTAAACCAATACTTCAGCTACAATCAAACCAAATAAAACACTCAATCAGTAGTGCATTCAACAAAACACATCGCACCGTCTGTCAGATCCAGCTGCACGTGTCTGTTCCCACATAAATCTTCACTATTTCATAGCTGATTGCCAGCTGGTACGCAGGTTCTTTGGCTCCTAGCTGAAGAGTGTGACGCAACATATTTAGTGCTGAATGCTGACATAAACTGCACTGTACTAGAAATAGTAAGTGATAGATAGTATAATTTTCTGAAAGGAGAGTAACAGATAGGCAGGAGAAACATCGTCGTTGGTTCGGCAGGTCTCGGAGTTTAACAAGTTGATTTTATTTGCCGGAGACTTGAACATCGGCTGGAAGAGGAAGGGAAACATTAAGGGCAATACCTAAAATGCTGCCCAATATTTCGTCCAATCCAGGAATTAGAGGTTCTGCGCTGCCGTTGCCTGAAAAAAAAAAGGAGAGTGTTTCGAGACTTTGTGCTGAAACTGGCTTCAGACCAGTAAAATCATGACACAGCGCCTTGTCACTAGTGCGGGCACATGAAGAAGAAATTATATATAAAGGGAAGGGAGTGGTTTAGGTTTCCCAGATTATTAAAATTATTCCTGATACATCTGAACCCACTGTAAGAGCGTTCCCAGAATCTTAATGGCAAATAATGCTAACCTCACGCAGTGTGATGACGAATGTACGTTGGGAATGTGCGTGTTATAGCGGACCGACGAACAGTTGCACTGTTGCTGCAGGTACAGCTGCGGAAGTGCTTAACACTTCGCGTCACGAACTGTTCTTGCGAATTGCTGCTGCCGGGTACAGATTAACTTTACAGAAATGCTTTTAATTTTCGATGTTGAAAAGCAGCTCACAAATGAGTGGACTTTAGAAAAAATCTACATAAAATCCTGTAAAATATCGTGTCGATTTCAGGTCAACGTGGGACTTGGTACAGGAGAAAGCGCTATAGATTTTTAGTCAATGTTTAGTCGATTAGGTTAATAGCAGTATAATGAAATGTCAATGGCGTCGGTCACACTACAGAGATGTATGTACTGCAAAATGGCATTCGCAAATGAAGTGCAGTTACAAAATGTTCATTCGCAAACGACTTCGATGCCCGCCATTTGTAGCAATTTTAACTTATTTAGGCTGGATATTAAACAACTTCTTAGTTACACGGAGCAATTCGGAGCTGAATACGCACTGCAGCTTGCTGCCTAAAAAGCAGCCTAACGTAAGCCTGAAAGTAACCTAACGTATTTAACCATCCAGGAAACGGCGTTT
Source organism: Coptotermes formosanus (assembly GCA_013340265.1). Classification (NCBI taxonomy): domain Eukaryota; kingdom Metazoa; phylum Arthropoda; class Insecta; order Blattodea; family Rhinotermitidae; genus Coptotermes; species Coptotermes formosanus. The sequence continues at coordinate 4,901 of BLKM01008330.1, read as the reverse complement.
TTAAACAAACAGCGTTGACTAATAAAACAATAACACATTAATGATTATTATGTAAAAATTATGCCTGTTACTTGAGACATTGTTAAGTTATTTAGAGTTTCCATAACAGCCATTTATTTCGGAAAATTATATATTCTGATTTAATGCACGAAACTTTATTCGGAAGATATGACCATTTCTGTACATTTCTGCCACATATCCAATGTACGGCCTGATTATGTTGCCAGAATAAAAATATGTTCGGAACGTTTGCAAGTGGCCGATCCCAGTGGCCGCGCGGTCTAAGGCGTAAGACTGCGGCCTCTTGCTTGGGTTCGAATCACACCGCAGGCATGGATGTTTGTCTCTTGTGAGTGTTTGTGTGTTATCAGTAAGAGGTGCCTACAACTGCAGCTGTCTGTTGTGCAGTGTCATACTTGCTTTGCTAGGAAACACTTTGCTCAACAGTCTTGATCCCTCAGCCCCGTGACAGTATTCAGTGTGCAACCTGAAATGCATGGATATCGTTCAATATATGAGATGCATTCCAGGTTTAAACAGAAGTACGAAAAATTTGAAAGACCAGGTGTTAATAAGAATTTTTGTCAAATTTCTGACACCAAAACCATTTGCCAAATTAACGTGGCGTGTAACAAGGCAGTGAGACAAGCATTCCCCAGAATAATTCTGTTAAACCTGCCGATGTTTCTGCATGCTTACCGACAAGGCACAGCAGTGCAACTGCGACGATCAGCAGGAGGCTCTGGACGGTCTTCATCTTGTGGCCAGCGGTTAGCGTTGACTGATGGATTTGGGTCGGAGCTGCACACATATATAGGGCACTTGGATGTGGGAAGAGGCGTAGCTGGTAAGTAATTCCCCTACGAATACGTGTGCTGACGTTGGTACTTCAAAATTACGCAGCTGTACTGATAAGCGAAATTACATATTTGAAAACTGATGGTCATTTGACACCAATTAAACGCCCAGGTATTTCAACTTGTGCATTTTCGCTTGACTTCACACTAAAATGGTTACTGAGTTATTATTGGCAACAATTAGCCACCAACAGCGAGACAGAATGTTACTAACTCCTGCAGTTTGAGTTTGTGGAAGATTCAGTTTAAGGTAACGTTGCTGTGACCCGTGCAGATAGAGTACATGCTACTGAAATATGATTCAAGTCAAACAGGGTGTCCGTATTGTTAAGGGAAATGTAGATCATCTGAAAGAATATAGTAAAGGCTCCCTTTGGTTTAGAATTCTTTTAACCCGTATATTATATAGTGTAAGTCAACAGTACACGTCAGTCAGAAGTACACACTGCAGTTTCAATCTGACGTTTGATTTCTGCAATAACCTCTCTATTACGGGTAATAGTAGTTTACCTCTTTCCCGCATGTTCAGATTTTGGAAGGCATAGTTTTCTCAATTAATATTTTGTAACACCAAACATCAGAAGAAACCTGCTATTTCATGCAAGTTTTGTTACCTTACCGGTTCAGGTTTGTGCGCAGTATCTTTCACAGTAGGTAACAAAGTGAAGGCGATATTTGCATTTGTCAGATTAAAACATTAAGTTAGAGAGTCTTGCATTTCAACACTGTGTTTTCGAATTCATCTTGTAAAAACGGCGTTAAAATTTGCAATCCTGTACACTTGGAAGGGAAAAATAATGAGAACGTTTGCTGAGAATGCTAGGAACTAAAGAGATTTCATAACGTGACACAGAAATTTCAAGAATTAACAGAGCAATTTTATAAATAGAGTCTTTAAATACTGGATTAGAGTATTGAATTGAAAACAAAGAGAACTCTGATTTTTTTAAGGAAGACGGTTTGCGCTGATTGCACCGTTCTGACATGAGCTGTAAATTTGTGTCCGGGCAAACATCAGATCTGCTCCAAAGCTCCACAAGAGGGCCCATTACATGTCGGAGTGGGCGACGTCTGGATTTCGCGAGTCTTCTGCAGTGTGGAATATTGACGCCGCTTCGTATGTTGCATGTTTAAGCGCCTCCCTTTGACAAGGCGATTTGGTCAACTCTGTTACCTTCTTACGAATACGAAAGGCCGGACAAATTCCAAAAATCGTGTAATACTGAATGTAAAGTTTCATTCCTCTGTAGCCATATTTCTTGGGTGACTGTAACTGATGCATACGGACGTTTACTTTCCTCTTCTGTAGCAAGGATACTACTCAAGTTTAATATTTAGGACTACAAAGTTAGTCTGATCCCCCTGATAGGGTAAGAATGGAAGAATAATATATCCGTTCCCCCACGCCAGTTTCTATCATTATATACTGTTCATTTTGCCAATGACGCAAAGACGTCTATAAATACGGGGCTTGATTTTGTGTTTCTTACGAGATAAGGCAATTCCGTGTCATGGCAACGGGCATAGAGTCCACGATGCTCTCTTTGTACAAACACCTGGAACGGATAGTCTCTTTCAGCACATTGTCTCAAATTTCATTCACCAAAATATGCAGTTAAGGATGTGCTTAACGTTAATTTGGACGTTATTTAAAGATGTGAATTAATGAACAGCCACATGGAAGAAGATGAATCCATAAAGAAGTGAAAGTTTACTTTCAAATCTTATTTCTAAATAAACTTAGAAATAAGAAACAAAATAACAAATTACTCATTCCTAATTTTTCCATCTAACTTGAAGGATAGGGCAACATATCATGTTGACTTCTGAAAATTAGTATTGTTTAAAACTCGCATTTTTGTTACACGACACAATAGCGAGAATATCGGTTTACTGTGACGCCTTCCCATAATCCTTCTGACAAAAGAAGTGTCTCACAAATCCCGCGCGCCAGCCCAGCAGCACTTTGCGGCAGGTGCATAGGGACTCTTAGCATTCAGGTGCCGTCATCTCAGCTTTCTGGTACCTAATATTTTGAGGTGTTTAATAAAACGACTGCGATTTCTTTACACACCTGCGTAAGACAAATCATCATTCGCACACAAGAAACGTGGTGCTGTGTTTAAAACTCGAATATATTTTGCTTATCCAACGGGACAACTTTTCAGTCTTGTTAAGTGTTGTAGGCGACACGTATAGACAACACGTGACGTACGGTAACATTAACCCTTCAAAGACGAAGCGTATCTGTTTTACATAAAGACTCAGTGCGTACCGCGCAGTAAACACTCTCCACTTCGGTTATAAAAACCAGTCTGTTAATGTTTTATAAGGCAAAAGTTGCTGTTTGTTCTGAGATCCGTACAAAACACATATATGCAATGTGGGCGCCACGTAGAATTTTTAATGTTAAACCTGGTGGTACGTAAAGTTACCGCTAGGCTTTAAAAGGTTAAATGTGATAACGAAGGCGATACTTTATCGCTAAAAGGCACCCCCTCACATTCCCGAATAAGCAAAGATTTCAGCAGTTATTTCCTTTTGGCCTAGCTGCATTACCTTGTCCTTCTGTCCCACTACACCTCCACAGTTACTTGTGAAAAATACGAAGTTCCTGCACACACACACACACACATTCGCACTGTTACACAAGAATGCACATCAGTTATGCATTAAACGTCACAATTCCTTGTTCTCAGTATCTTAGAATTCACACTTTCTGTGTTCACACACGCCCCAGCACTCAATTACAAACACACATGCACATTCGCTGCACACATGAGATAACATTTCCCTGATCATTGGCATAAATATGACGGGGGGGGGGAAGTGTGGCAAACGCCCCTTCTATATTCCTTCTACAACGACATATTGCGGCATTTGTATTCCCATTCACAAGGGGGTTCATTTTTATTTATATAAAACACTTTCATCGTGCACTGACACGTATCTCTTGAAATGTCTAAATCTCAAAAGTTAACCTTTTAAAGCCTACAGGTAACTTTACGTACCGCCAGCTTTGACATTCACAAATTCTACGTTCTGCCCACACAGTGTATTTATGAGTTTTGTGTGGATCTCAGAACAAACAGCGATTATTTCCCTATACAGCATTAACTGGCTGGTTTTTATAACCGAGACGGAGTGTGTTTACTGCGCGGTACGGACTGTGTCCTTATGTATAAAACAGATATGCTTCGTCAATAAAGCATTAAAGGCTAAAATCCTTTCATAAGATACAATTATCTGAAGTCATGTACCTTCGTTCTGTTTCTTCATGTGTGTTATGGCGCTACGTGGTAAGGCATTTCTGATCTGTGATAAATAAATAAATAAATAAACACTAAATAAATAAAAAATGGTTATGCAATTAAAGTGAACTCCATTGAAAATGGCAATATAAAAAACGAAAAATGTCGGGAACTAGTTGGAATAAAGCTAAATAAATACAATGCAAAACAAAATATTGGGCACTGTTGCTTTAACTTTACTGAGCTTAGAAGTGCGAATTATTTGAAAGTCCTGCCTTATGGGCCGTTGCTTCCGAGGTTTTCCGGATGCGCCCAGACGGCCACAATGGGCACGTAGCGTTCTGTACAAGGGGAACCCAATCTATTTTCTTGGGGGAAGGGGGCCGGCACATACCCTTGAAAACAGTCTCCCTTTTATAGGCGAGATCGCGTTTGTTAAGACCTACACTTCTGCTAACACTCTGTGCCTGCTTACCGTGTTACCGAACTGCCTTACCATATGTGGGGCACAAAATGTGTCCCCGTACGTACACAGGTCTTTGTGTCACTTACAAATTGAAGAGCATGTGATGAAAGAAAATAGGGAGGGGGAAGTGACATGTTATTGTAACATGTTTACCTGATTACGGGAAATAGACTAAATTTTAATTGTTTTTTTAACCGGAAAGGTTTGAATTCAGAAGGAATTTTCACACAGAAGGGAAAGTTCAGCATCCGTATGCAGCAGTAACAGTCAGCCGAGAAATATGGCTACAGAGGAATGACACTTTACATTCAGTATTACACGTCTTTT
>BLKM01008329.1:0-14704 GCA_013340265.1 Coptotermes formosanus | reverse complement strand
TGTGTGTGTGTGTGTGTGTGTGTGTGTGTGTGTGTGTGTGTGTGTGTGTAAATTCCTAATAACCTCACCTTCGGATGCAGCCCAACAATTTCACAGGTTCTGGTCGCCGAGTTATGAGGCCACACCTTTTTACCTGCTTGTGGAGGTAAAACTACTCAGGCTCAGGCGGTTAGCCGCCGGCCTCCTACCGCGGAGGCCCGGGTTCGATCCCGGGTCAGTCCATGTGGGATTTGTGGTGGACAAAGTGGTACTGGGACAGGTTTTTCCCCGAGTACTTCGGTTTTCCCCTGTCAATATCATTCCACTGGTCTTCCATTACTAGGAAAAGGACAAAAAATAACAATAATTTTCACCTTCATCAGGGTTGCAAAATAAGCCTCAAGGCTGCGGTGCGTCCGTAGCGTCTGGTGCGGGGCCCTTCATAAAAAAACTACTCGTAACAGCGTCATTCATGTTAAGTTCGTTCAAAGTAAAAAAATCCTGTTGGGCTATCGACTACATCAATTCGGAACATCACTCCGAAGATTCGGATATGTTCGCTGCCTCTGTCAGGCTTTATCTTCCCAGAATTTGCCCTGAAAGAGTGAATAAACCCATGAAAAGTCAGAATAAGAATAGCCGGCAATTCAGGAGCAATTCTGACTGGTGACCCCTAGAAGACAGCTATGCAGAGTTTTCGCTATACCAGCCTGCTCGGTGACAGGCATTAAAAGCTTAAAGGAAGAGATATACAGGCCCTAAGTTACGTCTACATTAGGTCAACAATTACTTCTGTCACCTCAGTTTTTATCGACCACATCAATCTAATGTGCGGTTATCACTCATTACGACCTGCCACAAAGGGCTGTATACTTCTGTTGCTGTTTAAAATAAACGAGGCCATATGGCGCTCGTGTCCTCAGTAGTTCCTTCATTACTGTTTGTGAGCGGAGCGCTTTACGACTATTACACTGAAGTACAGGACGGGTAGAAAATGACACGTATTCAAGCTAATGTTGACAGAGCCGTAATTTTAATTGTAGGGTCGTTTCTGTCTGCCTCAGCGCGTCTCAACTCTCCATATTAACTCTCCAATTGAGAGATGTGCTCACTTCAAAAGAAGACAGCCACACGTGTAAGAAAGTTAGGCAATAATTGTGACGCGATGATCAGATGTGGTTATTTCAAATTCATGGCGGGTCAGGCAGGACCGGAAGAAGACATTTTGTAGTTGAAACTTTTAAGCAGCTAAAATTTATTCGTACTCACTAAACATAGTTCGTAAGTATGTAAAAAACACAACTAATTCTGACACAATATCCTATTCTCTGTTTTGCGACCTCGAGAATTTAAACACACAATAAAACGCATCTGAAATGACCCACGCTCCCCTTTACCATACACAATTCACGTACAATAAATCTATATAATATCTTACCTTTTTAAGGATCCAGAAATTTGCACCGTCATCAACAACTCAACTTAGCCCCACATTCCTTTATTCCTAACATCATAATACTTTTTCTGTGTATAATAAATTGCTAAAAAAAAGGATTTTAACACACATAACATACAAACGTCCCTTCGCTGTGGGGTAAATGGTATTCTTCTATGTACCTATTTCATTTATCATTATTTTAAGGTATTGAGTAATATCCACACTTATATGTTCACTTTTACAGCGTTCTTCCCTACCTTTTAATAGTCAGTGGTTACTGTACTGTACCAACTGAGTTAAAATCATAAAACTCTGTACTCATGTCACAATAAATAGCAGCCATTTCCCTAATCGGCATTAAACGACTGGTCTTTATAAAATAGACGCTACGTTTATTGTGATGTGCGAACAGAATTGTAAGAAATCGCCACTAACTTTAATTTTCAAACGTTCAACTACAAATTCAATGCAAAGCTTAAAAATGCAATTACAAAATCATAGAAGTATAATCTAATGGCATTTTAGGTCCTTGATTATTTCTTATTAAATTATCGATCTCTTGGTAAATGCGGCACAAGAACATCCATCACAGAAATTTTAAAACTGCGTGACACTTCAAGAATCACACCTCACATTGTGGTCTTGCCGGTTATGACAGCATATACAGTCAACCTCGGGTATAACGGATCCCAAGCGGAGTACAAAAATTATCCATTATAACCGAAGTCCGTCATAACCGAGGTTGGTGTAACCGAGGCTGACTGTAGTCCGACAGGCGTACACCACCATTTGGTTCTTCATTCCTATTTACTATCTATCATCATTCTGCTACATGAAATTCGACGCTACGCATTCAGCAAATGTAAAATAAACGCTCGGATATTTACACAAGGGTATACCTGCTTAGCACATCACAAGCTTACAGCTGTTCAGCTACAGCCCGCCCCGCTGTGACTTGCGACAACGCCTGAAACTGTTCATGTAGACTTGAGGCTGCATAACAAGGTCGGAGAAGTTGCCGCACTAAGTAGGGGAACGTCAAAAGGAAAGTGTTAAAACGCGAAAATCACATCAGTCTCAAAGTGTGTACGTCATTTAAAGACATTTTTAAAAGTAATGCGACGCCTGGGATCAGCATTACGTTGCAGTCTCCTGAATATAAGTTTCAAAACAATAAAGAAAAAATAAAACTATTGAAAACGGCAGGATGAGTTCTAGAAACATAAAAATTAAAATACCCAGACCCACAATTTCCTTGTTATTTAAATTGGTGTGAAACTTGTTCTTCGACATTAATGGAATAAAACATGCTGGGAATATTCGTAAGCAGTGTACTGAAGAGATATTTCGTGCTAAGAGAAAATAACGTGAGACCGCCAAAAACCGCATAATCAAGAGTTTCGTAACTTGTACTGCTCACCACACATTATTACAGTAATCAGATGAATGGGGACGAGATGGGCAGGCCAAGAGGCACGTATGGGGGAGAAGTTTTGGTGGGTAAATCTCAAAGAATAGAAGGCATTTGAAATCTGTACACGTTGCTGGGAAAATATTAAAATGAATCTGGGCAGCATTAATCGAATTCATTAGTCCCAGGACATGGGCAAGTGGCGAGCTCTTGTATTCACGGTAATGAACTTCCGGATTCCATAAAATGCGAGGAATTTCTTGAGTAACAGAGGGACTACTGGCTTCTAGAGAATAATATGACTCCATCCAATTAATTAATTAGCTATGGGACAGAACTACAAGCAACGAAAGCAGAGGCGGTGCGAAGAAATAACCGATTTTAGGAAAGGTGTTAATTTTAACAACGTAATGTGTACCGCTGACAGAGTCGCCAGATAAGACACGTCAGTCAGCCTCATGGTGCCATAAGAAAGGGGACGCTCATAAAAAGTGGGAGCTATCTGGGAAAGCTGAAGGAATTTCTTCCTTGGATTTACTAAATTCATAAATTGGTTACATATAATGGTTTTATGTGGGGAAAGTGATTTATAGAAGCGAAGTAGGATGGTCTGCCTCAGGACACATCCTAATGCGTCTCTGTGACGGGCCGATCCCTCGCCCAGGGGAGTCCTACCGACTGTGGTGTGTCTCAGTATGATCAAGTGAAAATGAACAACCTCGACACCTACTGTGAGTAGGTAGAAGAGGTAAGGGCTACGAAAACAGCTAATGCGCGAATGAAAACAAAACGGATACAGAAAAGTAATGCGTTATGATAGAATCTTATGAGACTACTTTCCCTCGCAATCTTAAAATTTCTGCAGACAGTAAGAAAAGTCAGCAATTTTATAAATTAGTGACATTATTTCTGTGTAAAACCTCTGACTATGTGACAACTAACAGGCCTCAACATTCTGTACGACTGCCACATTTGTAAACTTTGACAGGCAAAACAACGTTTCGTAACACTTAAATCTACGCCACTGTAAACCAAAACACGTAAAACTGTTACGTTTCATCATTTATTGCTGTGAAATATCAGAACTATGAACCGAATATATTGTGCAAGCGCCATGTTATTTCACACTGCACAAAACAGTGGCATTAACAAATGTTGCCACATTGGCCCACACACACGATGATGCCAAAAGCTTGTCTGCGTTTACGAAACGTGGCAGTACAGTTATTGGCCACACGACGGGTGGCCGTGGCTCGACTTCTGTGCAGAGACAGGGATTTCACTTGACGTCATGACTACCTCTGTGGCAAATTCGGCCTCATAAGTAATGGTTAAAGGGGCATCCTTTTACGAGGAGCAAATCAATAGGATTGTGAACCCTACGACATTCATCTAGTTCCGGAGCTTAGAATGCGTGGAAAGTTACTCCATGTGACACATAATGGCATAATACGTTTTCCTTTCTAATATCCTTCCTTTCAAAACATGGTTTGAGGCTGCAGCCCTAATATTAAAAAGTGCGTTAACCGTATAAAGAATCGCAGATGTTGCACTCCGTAACACAGCACATAAAATTTGCCAAGGTGTTTTTGACCTGCAGAATTTCATGCGGTTTTATGATGCACGCGTGAATATCATTTCATTTACGCTCAAAAAAAGAACGGTCTTCCCAGGGCCTATTTTTAAGAAACAAACAAGTGATCGACACTACTGCGTGGCTATCTAGTACCCCGAGTTGCACCCAAATCTGATAATAAGGTGTGAAGAGCAAGGATAGACCAGTGGCCGCGTGCTGTAAGGCGTAGGTCTGCAACCGAGGGCTTTCTGGGATCGTGGGTTCGAATCCCACCGGGGGCATGGATGTTTGTCTCTTATGAGTGTTTGTGTTGTCAGGTAGAGGTCTCTGCGACGGGCCGATACCTCGTCCAGAGGAGTCCTACCGACTGTGGTGTGTGTTTGAGTGTGATCAAGTGAAAATTAAAACAACCTCGACACTTACTGTGAGCAGGTAGAAGAGGTAAGGACTACGAAAAAGTAAGGATAGAAATCCATGTGCGCCCGTAAGTAAAGTGTGACTTTTAACGGAAATTATAATCGCTTAGTAAATTTTTGGGACATTTTCTGTATCGAATTTTGAATTTGTTTCTCACTGCCTGATGATGGCCGAAAAATGTAGCTTAATAAATTTCAACTTATTTAATAGACGAAGATTGTTGTGATCGACAGCACTCGCCTTACCTCCGAATTTTATATCAAAAATGTATAAAACAGTGGAAAAAATTTATTCACGTCCTTAAGTAAAGTACAGCCTCATTATGCCCATTTTCACTAAACTCATACATGTTAAACTGCATTACGTGAAGAATTCTACAAAGAAGTTCACCCAAACCAGTCATGAAATATGGAATTACGGTTATAAAATTGTTTACAGCGTTAACCAAAGTATGACTGTCACTGCGTCGATTTTCAAGGAACTCAGGCTTGCTCGAGAACTTTTTATAAAGAACTCCTACACCGAATGTCACGAAAATCCTAAGAATCGGTAGTCGCTGGTACCAGGTAATGACGGACGGAAAGGCGGGCAGACGGAAAGCAGGCGTTTTTATGTGGTCACAGCATAAGGCTATTTTTACTTCGTAAGTATTGCATAAGAATTTAGGGGGTACTATCATATAGTGTTGGGGCCCTGCGCTACAAGCCGAAAGGCTCAGGTTCCATTCCCGATGGGGTCATTAACATTTTTCATTGGTTTAATCCTTCCTGCCGCACTATGGCCCTGGGGCCGACCCGGCCACTAACAGAAATAAGTACTAGGGATATCTCCTGGGGGATAAAGGCGGCCGGTGCTTAGGGCTGATAACCTTGCCATCTTCATGTGCCGATTGTCTAGACATTCTGGGAGACTCAACCTCCTGGAGCCCTAATGGCCTGTCTAGGCCTGTACAAGGATAGCTTTACCTTTACTATCACATAGAAATCACTGAACTGGAAAATGGGCCTATTCTGTATTCCGGATTTCGATTTGAAAAAGGCTAAATGTTACGCAATGCACTTATTTGTACGTTTAGCATGATTCCCACAATAAGCAACGACTATCTTCCTAAATACCATTAAACTATTGGTCTTTATAATGGTAAAGCAGAGTGCTTTCTGTGAGCTACGCCATGAATTTTCAAATAAAATTTAGATTATTTTCAGCTTTAAACTTGTTAAGAAAAACAAAACAGTGCAGTTATCATAGCAGTACTTTTCGGGATAGCTACAGTCGGATTCGATTACGCGAACAACAACAAAGAAGAAGTGCTCTAAGCTTACTTGACTCTGTTGTACCGAATTACCAAATCACAGAAAGTAAAAGCTAATAAGTTCTATTCGAACTAACTGGAGTATTTTATTATGTTTTAACCTAACCCTTATATTTCTAATGGCTTTGATAAGATACGATAGTAAGTACCATTAGGGATCCGTATCGCCTCCAGGGCCATTCAGTGACTGTAGGCCATAAAAGTAAAGCACGTACGGAAGACTCTTGTCCTAAAACGTAGCGACTTACGCAAACCTCCATCATTATTTTAGTTTGCGTTATTTTAGCGCTACAATAGTTCTGGCTGCTCTAGAAACCAGCATTTATTTCATACTTGCTTTGACAGATCAGGGTTAATTTTAATCCTTTTCAATTTTCATGTCACATATCTATAGAACTGTCTGGAATGAACAAATATGAAAACACAAAGTGGCGCCCCTTTTAGAACTCAAGGGTAGGTTCCGCGAGCATCAAAAGTCTACGACAAGTAGTGATGCATATGTAAGAACGTACCCAACAAAACCAAAAATAAGAAATAAATCCACGAGGCGAAGTCCGTCTTGAGAGTTCTTCAGATATTCGCTGAGCTTTGAAGAAATCCCCAGTCGTTTATGCAATCCGATAGCTTGTTATGGTGTCGTTATACAATCTCGAAACTCGACCCTACGCTGGAGTAAGAAAAACACAAATACCCCGTATAATATTTCATAAAATGTTTTTCTTCTTTAAACAAGAAAAGAGGAGTGTGAGTCCCCTGACGAAAGAAGACTGGTAAACTAGAATATGTTTGTGCACCTTGTGCAGAGGGCTGGAAGACGCGAAAGGCATCTGCAGACTATAAAAGAACCACGGATAATCTAGTTTAATATTCAAATAATTACGAAACTAAAAGAAAGAACGATTTCAGAAATATTACTCACTGTAAAAACAGATACCTTCACTGAAGAAAGGTCATACCAACTGCAGTCAAAATAGTTTAGTTGTCTCACATTTTAAAGGAATACATGCACGCACGCGCACACACACACACAGCATGACGGCCTCAAAAGCCTAATATTTTGTTTAGGAAATGAAGTTAGGATAAAGAAAGTAGCAAGTAATATCTGCAACAGTTTGTCTATTGTGTATCGAGAACCAAGAGGAATAACGATAATCACATTACTGAAAATGATCAGATTAGACCATCTAACAACAAGAACGGCAATACGTGTATAACGTAACATTAAGGCGCGTTCGCATAACCACGGTTGCCGCGGAAAAACAGTAGGTATTACATATTCTGAGTGGGCGTCTGTAGCCGTAGTTATGCAACATGCAAAGCGCGTGCGCCGTATTAAGTTACCTGTGGCCTGTCTGGCTGTACCATGGTTTTCGACAGTATCTCATAAACGGTACAATTTTCGGAAAAAAGTTATTGAACCTAAAATGTGTGTTCTGATTTTGTCAGAAATATTTCTCAATTTAATAAAACTTCAGCGAGATATTATCATAAATTTACATAGGTCTTCACATAAAGTACCCGTTATTCTCGACAGATTTTAATAAATCTTGAAATTTCTGGAGATATATTTGAAAAATACACAAATATCAAATTCCATGAAAATCTGTCCAGTGGGTTCCGAGTTATTCCATGTGGACGGACAGACACATGGGAGGACGGACGGACAGACAGACATACAGACATCACGAAGCTAACAGTCGCTTTTCGCAATTTTGCGAAGGGACTTAGGAAAAAAATATCCTACAGGAAACTATTACGTCAGACATAACTTACGTATGACAAAGTATGGATTAGCTTCATAACGCCACATTGCTAAGAAGTAAGAGCAACTGGAACGAAAACATGCTAAACAGTGTTCCGTGATTGTGTCTGCTAAATACATCTCGGATCTAGAACTCCCATGTCATGAAGCAATGGCGTGCGTTGCTTTCCGTATCCGCTCCAGGTTACAAGCATTAAATTCCGCAGAGGAAGCAATCACCGGAATTTCAAGGTTCAATCCTGCATTTAGAGTTTTGTCCTTGATTTATAATGAATGCGTTCTGCAGTTAAGTTATAAGAACTGCATTATATGAACTAAGTACCATTGTTGTGAATCACCCGTTTTCAAATGACAATTGTGTTTCAGAATCGTCTAATTCAATCGGTATCTGGGCTTTTCCCCTGAAATAAAGCAGCCGAGGTGAGAAGTTGACCATTCACCGCCACATAATGCCGAAGAGAGCTATACCACCACCAATCCACACACCTCATCGGATACACAGGGGCGACTTCACTTTACCTTACACTGTACGTGAGATAACGTACAGTGTAAATAGATCTGCTCTGAACGCAGTAATTTGCAAACATGTCGGGAGATTCTTTCTCGTATTCTGAAACGTATTCCTTGTAACTTCAGAGGTTAAGCCTGTACTTCGTTTCTTTCAGGTTGCGCAACGGCCCAACTCGGGCCTAGGCCGCCCCATTGTAAAGGTTTCTACACCACACGCAATTAGACACACACACACACACACACACACACACACACACAGCCTGTAGGACTCCTCTGGGCGAGTGACCGGTCCGTCGCAGAGACCTCTACCTGACAAAACAACGCTCACAAGAGACAGATATCCATGTCCCCAGCGGGATTCGAACCCATAATCCCAGTAAGCGAGCGGCCGCAGACCCATGCCTTAGATGGCGTGGTCACTGGGATCGGCTTAAGCCTGTACTGCATAGTGTCAAATGAGAAGGAAGGAAATGCGTAGCACGATTTGTAAAAAGATGTAAAATTGCGTTTTATAACATCCGCTAAAAGACCAACTAGGCTTATAGTTGGAAAGCTAATACATAGCTCCTTCAGAGAGTTTCACTCCAGCAGCCATCTACTGCAGAATTTATTCGGAAGATACGCGTACACAAGGATGAGCAATCATAATTTAATAAATTGTTGAAGGAAATAATCTGACTGGAGTCAGTACTCTCCCCCAGACACGCGCCCATATATCAAAGAAAGTAGAAATGAAATACACAAAAAAGTGGAAAAATATACAGACAGTCGTATGAACAAATATATTAACTAAGCAGAGGGCACAAAGTTGTTTGTGAAGCAGTTATTCAGTGTAGGAAAAATAAAAATCCCCTAAATTAAGAGGTGCACCAAGCAACGCTCAGTAACTGACAATTAATACTTGTGCGGCTGCTAGACCGAGAGTCTGACTGAACTTAACACTGTTCAACCACCTGACGCGGCTGCTAGCCCGAGACTTTGAACTTAACACTGTTCAACCACCTGACGCGGCTGCTAGACCGAGAGTTTGACTGAACTTAACACTGTTCAACCACCTGACGCGGCTGCTAGACCGAGAGTCTGACTGAACTTAACACTGTTCAACCACCTGACGCGGCTGCTAGCCCGAGACTTTGACTGAACTTAACACTGTTCAACCACCTGACGCGGCTGCTAGCCCGAGAGTTTGACTGAACTTAACACTGTTCAACCACCTGACGCGGCTGCTAGCCCGGGAGTTTCACTGAACTTAACACTGTTCGATCAGCATTCTTTCACCTGCCACTTTGTACCATTTATCCCATTTTACCTAACCCATGCTGTTCACATGGCGACATTGAATTATCTAAGCAATGCGCCCCTTCTCGAGAAGCTAACACTCGCTCAGCTACTCAAGAAATTCCCTACCTTCTGCGAAATCCGGAAGTGTATTCTTGTGTCCATATAAACTCGCTAAGGTTTCACATTCCTAGCCACTTTGGTATTGTATTCCAGTCTATGCCTAGGTCGTCCTTCATATTTTAAGATTAAAATACTTTGCGTGTTCCTCATATCTCTTACATGTGCGTTATGCGTATCCCCTCTCACCCTCCGCCCACTTGATCATTCTAATAATGTCTGTTGTAAAGTTCAAACTATAAAGCTTGGCATTATTTATGATTTCAGGCTTCAGCCGCGATGAAGATGAGATCTGCGCTCTTCTCAGACATTACGCAGCGTTGAGTGCTAGTTGGCTTGTTTCTTGGACTTCTTGACCCTCGAAGATGGGACCGAGAAGTTGTCCCGAAACTGATAGGTTGTCCCGAAACTAAGGCTCAGCGCTACGTAATATCCCAGACGAGCGCGGATCTCACGTACATATTTTTTAATTTTCTTAACCTTCCTACCGCGTCATTCGTCATATATCCAGATATTATCTGCGGCACAAATTATACCGAAAATATTCCACAGCTGTAGATATTTAAACTGTTTTAAGTTCAGTGGTCAAATATCGTTTCATAACACTACCAGACCGACAGCAAATTCCAATCGCACGTTTTCTAACGTATTACGAGCGCGTTATACTCACGGTCGTAAATTTTGTGCAATAAAAGGACCCCTTCCTGATGAAAGCTGCCATGGCGTCTCAACTTGCTGCACAAGTGTCCAAAAGGCAATTAACAATTCAGCGCGAGTTACCAGTTGGTTTTCCTCTAAATCCACTTTGATGTAACAGCCACAAGGGCTCGGATAATAGCTTAGGGATTAACGCGTACAAATTGTCGTGTGTAACCTGTATGGATTAAAGTCTCGCGCCTGCAGCTGAACAGATGTGACAAATATCGCGCTTCTCTGCGCAGGGAGATAAATCTAAATCTCTAAGGCAACATCACTGCATTACGCAAATGTTTGGGCAGCGTACGTGCTTCGTATTCCGAAGTTTCATATTATTGTCAACTCTGAGGCTAACTCTCCTATGCTTTCGTTGGCTTTCATCTGTCCCTCCTGGGAATGTCACAGTCTCATGTTCGGAGGGACCACGACTGCTACCACCCACTTACTTCCAGATTCATCATTTACAGACATTGCAATTTAATCAGCATAACACAGCGAGTACATAAACTGCCGTTGAACAAAACGAGATACAATTACAGCAGCTAGTAACTCATCAGAGCCATTATAGTGAAGTGAAACCTGCAGGCTGAATGATCGGAATTCATAACCTGCAAAGGGACCATCATGACGGTCTCCGCGGCTCATGCAGCCTCGCCTCAACTGCGTTGCGCAGGCTGCTTCAGGGCGACCCTAACCACTCACTTCCATCTAGTTTAAAACTTAATAATCCGTGGAGCTTATCATTCCCCACATCATAATAATCTTTAGGTATAGCGAGCAATGTCTGCTTCCGTATCTGCCAATACATTACATTTTACATAAATTCAGAAAGTCAGAAAACATACTTCGTAATGTTATAAGACGCCGATCGTGGCAGATGCGAGATTCACTGTGCATATGGTCCGTCGAAAAAAGTTCACTAGGATCATCGTTGTGAATGTCAACCAGGGCCAGGATGTTTCTATGGGTTTTCTGTGCTCTCCTGTGCTATCAATTATGGATAGCGTGTTTCAATGGACTAAAGATCGAATTCGGAAGATAAACACATTTATACATGGTCCCGTGCAGTTCTGGATACTTTAATGGATTTTGAGAAAATCTTATGTGAAAGGTTTACGAGCACTCTACAATAAATGGTCATTTTCGTTGTTAATGTCAAAATACACGTGTTAGAATGAGAATTAGAGACCGTTACCTAGCTCTAGCTGATCCTTCAAGTATTTCAGAACCACAGTATGATATCAAAATCACATTCACGCAGAAGTCACACCCAGACGAAATTCAGAAAATTCCTCAAAACATTCAATTCAAAACAATGAATCTCCTAAACCCTGCATGAAAACGTAAGCAATTATTAAAATAAGCGAACCCGCAATTGCATCTGTGAGTTTGGTGTCGTGCAAGGGAAGAAAATATGTAAAAGGTGTTCGAGAAAAAGTGTGTTGAGGAGAACATTTCGAATCGAGAGAGAAGCAAATACAAGATGACGATCAAAATTCTATAACGAGGGGCTTCGTAACTGACTTTCTGCACTAAATTTTTTTGTGGTTACCAAATATGGCAGGATGACACGAGTGGGATATATAGCAGGCGCACACCGGATGGGGAATGCTTAAATTTTTACATGGAAAAGCTGCATAGAGGAGGTCACGCACAAGATAAAAGCACTGATGACAGAACAATATTAAATCGAATCTTACAGTGACAGCGTGCAAGGATGTGGACTAGATCTAACTACCTCAGAATAGGCGTTGTTTGTGTGCTATTTAACAACGCTGACAATTGCTGAGACACAATATCGTCGGTCACCGAAGAATCAGTATGGATGGCTAATGGAATGACAAAAAGGAAAAACAGGCGGACTAGGAGAAAAACATGTCCCAGTGCCACTTTGTTCGCCAAAAATCCCACATCCCATCCGGACTGACCTTGGATTGAACTGAGTCTCCGTAGTGAAAGGGCGGCGACTAACCGCCTGAGATCAGAATAGGATCCAGTAATGAGTTGTTGTGAACGCAGCTATATAAGGTCTGCAGGATACCTAACTGAACATGGATAATTATCTGGAACGGGACGAGATTTCTCCTTCTGTATGACAGCAACTCAAAAGAATTCTATGCAACATAACAGGCATCCTCAAGGTAAAAAGATTTATCGACACTGATATGCATGGCGATTTAGCATCAAATGGCAGGAGGTAGAGACATGTTGCCTGGAAATGAAATCTCAAGAAGCAATAGGTCAAATACCTAACCGCCACGATAAAGTAAACATACTGCCGATAAGTACCGCACACAACAAAAAACACGCGCGCCAGACCAAGTCTGCCCGTAGCATCTCGAATCAATAAGGATATTCCACGGCGCCTGCGGGGACAGAGAGAGACAGAAACGATGCAAGTACCACATTGCGTCAGAACCGAGAGCCAACGACAACACTGTCGTAGCAATACTGTACTGTTATTTCATCAAGCGTAATTCAACCGGTCATACACAGTACTAAACTAGCCTGGAAGTAGAAACAAACGTCACTTCCAAAACATGAAAATAGAAATCCTTGGAGAAGTTGACCGAACAGACTTTTTTAGGAGATCTAGAAGTGAAATAGTAAAAGAAAGAGGAGAGGCAAATTTTCAGTCTCAGAGCTGTAATTGAGGACCTTAAGCCTTCGTACACCGATAAACATTTGTATAATAATTCCTCCTTTAGAGTTTATGACCAAAATGCCTTCTGGCTGGCTGATGGGCGGCGATGCCGGCAGTAGACGGGGCAGTGACAGTGCTGCGCCACTACACCTGTGAGCAACAATGTTCGGCTCCTTTTGACTGTGTGCAATTCCGTTTGTAGGTCATACAGCACAGCCGGTACATTAAAAACCGATAATTTTACTATGCTTACGATTCTATTTCAACCTTTCCCGTACACAGGTATCAGCCAAATGACCTATATTCTGAGAGGATCGTCCACATTTGTAAGCCAGCCGGTAATCACTTCAGGTCTTTCTAGCGTAACCGTTATATCTAAGCACAACTACATTACTTTGAAAAATAAATACGTCTAAACTAAGAGACAAATTCAGATTTATGTTTGCGTGTATCAGTCACAATTTTCTGCGTCCGAAATCTTTTTTGAGGCACTGCTTTCAAAGACCTACATGTTTACAGAGACCCAGAAGATCTCAAAATGATCTCCACCCCTCCTCCGATCGATGTTTAAACTCGCAACACCCTCAATTCTATGAAGCATTTCTAACCGTTATACTGTGGTTTTAATTAACCAGTAAATGATGGCACGTCTTGCATGAGTAACACTTCGTGGATCATTCTGTACCACCAGAACATCAGTCTGCCACGCCGAATAAGATATGACTCATGCTACCAGGCACTAGTCCCAGCTACGTTAAAAGCAAACTAACGCCAAGCAAACTGTAAACTCTGCTCTCTCTCTCTCTCTCTCTCTCTAAGTACTTTTACTGTATTTGTGGCGAATATATATATATATATATATATACACACACACACACATACATACAGGGTATACACAAAAGAATTATGCGGCTTCAAAAGTTAACAAGAAATTTATTTCTCACCTTACACGGGCACAACGTACACCGTCAGCAGCGGCAACTGTCCAAGTTCCCCATGCGTTAATCACAATCCTTCAATGTGTGAACCCTGGGTCACACGACACACATCCACACGGTAATTAAATTCATCCCAGACTCGGTGTAGCATGTCCGCTGTAATGGTCTGCAGTGCATGCGTTACCCGATCACGAAGTTCCTTGAGGGACATGGGCAATGGTGGTACGTAAACAGCGTTAAAGACAGCGTTTACGTACCACCATTGCCCATGTCCCTCAAGGAACTTTGTGATCGGATAACGCATGCACTGCAGACCATTACAGCGGACATGCTACACCGAGTCTGGGATGAATTTGATTACCGTGTGGATGTGTGTCGTGTGACCCAGGGTGCACACATTGAAGGATTGTGATTAACGCATGAGAAACTTGGACAGTTACCGCTGCTGACGGTGTACGTTGTGCCCGTGTAAGGTGAGAAATAAATTTCTTGTTAACTTTTGAAGCCGCATAATTCTTTTGTGTATACCCTGTATGTATGTGTGTGTGTGTGTATATATATATATATATATATATTCGCCACAAATACAGTAAAAGTACTTAGAGAGAGAGAGAGAGAGAGAG